>MVGT01002446.1:763529-929374 GCA_002174775.1 Macleaya cordata
CCTCGTAACTTTGAGTTACACAATTACATGTAGTGCTTATAGGAAAGAAAGGGAAGATAAGAGAATGTTCTGTCATTATTTCCAAGTTTTTACAGAGATCCCCAACACTTCACAACCAAGGCATAATATATATTGCTGTTCTTTTTGCAATCAAAGCCTAGCAGAAGATCGAGCAATTATAAATCAGAAGCCAATTTTACCCACTTCCTCCAAAAAAAAAAAAAAACCAAAAATTGATATGCATTGGAGTTCGTTACCAACCAAAACTAACCCCGAAACCAGCCGCACTACTCTACCAATACAAATTTTTCCCCATCAGCACACGGAAGTCTTTTAACCCATGCCGCACTCAGTGCCTAGCTAATGTGCAACTTAGCTACTAGCAAAACGGAGGCTGAAGAGATAATGAAAGAGAATTGGGCATTAAGCAGAAATCTATATCTAAAACCAGTAACTACAAGAATCTATATCAGGCAAATTAGATACTAAGCCATGAGCAAATATTCAAACTCAAATTTGCGCAAAAATCAGCATTTTCCTATGATACGTACCAAGGATTTTGTTTACCAGTACCTATTCTGAGACAATGAAAAAGATAAAGATAATAAAGAAAATTAATTCCGATTTACATACACAGTTTGTGAAACTAAAAATCAGCCCCCCTATTTCTTGATTTCAAATCCTTACCCTAACAACCTAAAACTCCAAATCAACACTAAAGACCTAGTCAAACTAAAACTAACTTCTAGACTTTAAGTAACATCCTGTATCAAAGGTTCACCAGATAAGCATATTGTTCTATTAAAAACTATAAAATATTCATTCATCAATGAATCAAACATTTAAACCTAAAATGCAAATAACATATTCAAGTCTCATGTAACAAAAATCAAGCGCTCCAAACAGATCAAAGTTGGCTCAATAAGAAAATGCAGCAATTTCAAACTCCAAATTGAAATCCACATTTCTATTACAAAAAACAAAAAAAAAATGTATAAAAAAAAAAAGCTAACCTCCGGCATCGTCCTTTACTGAACCAGCGGAGCCTCCAAGAGAACCAGGACTACTCCGACGAAGATTAGATGTTGTAGTTGAGTTTGGCTTTGATTTGATGTTTGAAGATTTAATATTCGAATTCAAAGCGAAAGGTCTTTCAACCTTCACAGATCCCTTTGAAACGCCGTTCCTGTAACTACCAGTAGCCATTACTTGCTTCTTCAAGAACTAACCTCCATTAAAGAGTAAAGAGAAATCTAATGAGGATCTCAAACCAAAACTTTTAGTTTCAGAGAACAGAGAAATGAAAGGAATGAAGAAGAAGAAGAGATTCCAAAAGTTTTTAGGGCTTTTGGTTTTGATTTTTTTGATTCGAAAGATGGAGAGAGAAAGAGAGATTAGAGCGGTTTTTGAAAGCAAGTACTCTGGAGAGAGAGAGAAGGGTGCTGCTTTGGAGACTAATAAACAGTGAGAAATATGGAAGAAACAGTGATGGTCTCAGTTTGGTGGGTCCCGTGTTTTTTTTTCTTTTTTTCTCTTCGCCATTTAGTTAAATTACGGTAAAACCCTTTTTATTTTGTTTATTAACTGAAAATGGTCCCGTGATGATCTTAAATTACGCCAACTTGTCGCGTAAGTGTATTAGCGCGACTTGTCGAAATGCCCAAATTGCCCCTCTTGGATTAACCACGATTACACGATCCTGGAGTAAATGGGGTACTTGGGTGCAATTTATATAGTGTAACTCGTTACATCAACAATTTTCTTCTGCTTTCACACAAAACAAATCTAACCGTTGGATCATTGTAGTTAAGAAACTCTATGTACGAGCAGATTCATTGGATCCAACAAATCTCTAAATATGAGGTTTGAGAAACCCTATTGGAGTCCTGGTATCTTCAAATTTCTTTTCTCTCCCTTCAAATTTGATGATTGGTTTACAATACAAAAATCGAATGACACTCCATCAATTAATAGACAGTCCATCGATCAGTTCTAGTCGAAGCTCTTTCCCCTCCCCTCCCCTTCCCCTTTTTCCTCTTTCCCCTCCCCTCCCCTTCCCCTTTTTCCCTCCTTGTACCAACCGATGGATGCGTCATCGATCGATGGGATGTTTTTCTAAGACTCCATTTTAAATGTACATGTATCTAGCTAGCACCTCAAACCTTCTGATTTTCAATTTTAATTAGGGTTTCAACCCTCATTTTTAACGATCTCCATCGGACTTGCCTTAAAGGCTTTCCCTCCTTCTCAAAGGTGAGGATATGGGATTAAGTCTTATGATCTTAGTTTTGCCTCATGTTTGTATGATGTAATTTATGGTTTGTTTGGAACAGGCGTATTATTTGAGTAGGCATTAAATGTGAGCGATTTTGCGCGACTTTTACAAAAACAGCTCGTTGGTAGTTTTTGGTGTAAATAATAAACAAATGTTTGACATATGAGTATAACAATGGTTGGTGGTGGTGGTCTAGTGGTAGTGGTGGTGATAGCAGTAGTAGTAGTAGAGGTGTCTATTTAGTAGTACTAATACATACATTTTGATAAAATGCACCATGGTGCATAAATGATTTACTCAAGAGTTGATGTGTGTATTACTCTACAAAAGGTGTCTATTTAATTTCCGAGGGCATTAGAAAACATGCATCTCAAATGCATGTGTATTGTGAAATCCACAACTCAAACACACCTTAAGGGTTGAATGTAAAGTGAAAATTTTTAGTCACATAACTACCTCTACGTGATTCTGAATTGATAGATATATATATATCGAATGCAAATCCTATAATTAAGTGTGTTGAATATTACCCAACTTTAGGTCCCTTCTTGGGACAGCACAATATATAAAATTATAAACTTCTCTGACATATTTGACTCATGAATGTTCGAATACTTGGGCTGCATATAGAATTTATATTATACTGCCTTTGTTTTATTGCAACATTATTGTCCTATAAAATACTGTACAGATGTATTTTTAATTTGGAATTGCAAAATATTTTACAGAAAAATAATAGTAAACTACTAGAACATATTATGTTTGTTGTCAAAAAAAAAAAAAAACATATTATGTTCGTTTTAACATAAAATAAAGTAAAGAAAAATATTTACAGAAGGATCAATTGTTTTTTATAGAGGTTAGCCAGTGATATTTTGTGCACCCACACCCACACCCACACCCACACCCAAACCGTCAAGTTCCTTTAACCGTAATACGTTAAGATTACTCTTTGATGACATCTATGTTGCTAGCAAGTACCACCTCCTTTAGTTGGTAAAATATATTGTTATTGATCCCACTTGCATTGAATAATTAAAAAATGCTAAAGAACATGCACAATCCAAGAGTGTACGAGTACTTTATATCATCGATGATTGATCATCCAATGCTTGCAAGTTGACGATTTCTCCTTCCATTCTCTATGCTTGTTAGGGGCATTTTCTTCTCAAATTAGTGTGAGATCTTAGACAAGAGTACAATAATAAAAATACAAAGAGTAATACTCTAATAGGTTGTTTGGACAAAGGATTTTAGGAAGGGATTTTGTAGAGACTAGGATTTGTTAGAAAAATATAACATGATTTTTCCACCAAATCCTTAGTCCCCACAAAATTTCTCTCTAAAATCCTTTGTCCAAACAAACTATAAGATCTCATCACATCATTTATTTGACAATTTTTTTGTGCACGTTGCATTACACCTCCACGTGATGCCAAATCAGACATGAGTTGGATACTTTTCCAACACCCATGATCAAGTTTTGGGTCGAGTTTTTAAAATTTTGAGCCAAGTAAGAGCAAGTCTAGTGGGCACCTCAATGCACCAAATGCATCAAAAAAATTAGGTTTATTGGACACCTCAGACCTTAGAATTAGCCTCCCACCCACTAGTTTGATACTCGGTTGGGGGCACTGAGAGGCTCAATGGACTTTTTTGATGTCGCAGTAAATTTTGTTGAGGGAGGTTGAATGAGAAAAAATGGTGCAAGATAAGTGGGATTTGGGGTCCAACTACCAGACTTCCTCCCCTAACCCTCAAAAGTAATAGTTTAGTGGACTAGTTTGAGGAGGTCGCACGAGAATTCACTTCTAGAGATTTTAATTTTGACTTTCGCCATCTTAATTTTAAATAAATAAGTCCTCTAATTAACATTAATGCCATGTTTGGATCGCGTGAATGGAATCACATTTATGGGAATCACATTCCTGGAATGCTATTCCTGGGAATCACATTCCTGGAATGCTATTCCTGGGAATCACATTCCCTTATTTTATGTTTGGTTCAACCAGGAATAGGAATATGATTCCTGGCACATTCCTATTTCAGTGTTTGGTTCATGCAAGAATATGAATCCAAAAAAGGCTAATTTTTTCCTTATACCCCTTCCAAATGTATACTATTAAAAACAAGCATGAAAACAAAAAATTAATTCATATTTTCCATGAAAAGCATGGAAATAAAAAATCAATTCATATTTTTCATAACTCATGTATACTTATTGGCTTATTTACTATTTTAATCATGCAGTTAGATTGAAACTCATACTCGTTGAATATCTCAAATAGAAGTCCGTCGATCGTATTCTCTTTTTTTACTTATTTTTCCCTCTTCTAGAAATAAGTCAAAATTAAGAAGAAAATAAAAAAAGAGGTTGAGGTATCTAAACATGGTTTGGGATTGTATTTGTAAATAGTAAAAATATGTAAGGGTAAGATTATCTTAAAAAAATATTATGATTGATTCCGAGGGAATGGGAATGGCAATCCTACCTCCTCCCATGGGATTGCTATTCCTCCTAAATGGAGGAATCTTACGTTCATGGGAATATGATTCTGGCCTGATGCCGCAAACCAAACACAAGCTTGGAATCACAGGAATGTGATTCCATTCCTACAATCCAAACATGATGTTATTCCGAATGGTCTTTTCCTCATTAGGGAGGGTGGATCTTTCTTTTATTAGTGGCTAATTGGCCACGTTGTTTTTTTCAGAATGAGGGCATAGACACAAATCCAAAAATTCAGATTGGGTCCATCGCACGCGCGATCAAGGGTGGAGCAAGAATTTTACAAAAGAGGGGCTAAAATATAAGGAATCTATTATTCTAAGAACCACTATAAGAAAAACTATTTTTTTTAAGGGGCTAAGCGCAATATTTACTCTTTGTATGTGAAAGTTTGTAAGAGATATACTAATATACATGGGTACTCTAATAGGTTGGGGTGCCATGGTCTCCTTGGGTGTCACTGTGGCCGATGCCGTTGTGCACGATATTTGTGTGACTCAGGAAATCGAGCTATTCAATAATAGTCTGTTTGGACAAGAGATTTGGGGGATGGATTTTGTGAGGACAAGAGATTTGGTAGAAAAATTAATTTATATTTTTTTCTCAAAATTTCTGGTCCCCACCAAATCCCTCCCTAAAATCTCTTGTCTAAACAGAATATAAATTAATTTTCAACCTCATAATTATTTATAGGTTCGCTCCCCTTTCATTAATTATGGAATTGAAAAATAAATAAATAAATTCTAATTAGAAATTGAGGTTATACAAATCCATGATTTTTGTTGACAAGTTCCATTGAGCACCTCTTTACGGGTGATTTTGAAAAGGAGTTCAAACCTAAAAAATTTGATATCTTAATCAATCTGAAGCAAAAACTTTAGGAAAATACTATTAGGATCCAAATGTTAAAAGACTGAATGCAAATAGGTCCACTTGAATGTGATTTAAGGGCTGAGTTTTGATGAGAATAATCTTCTCACCATGTTGATCATCTTCACAAAAAATCAACTAATTTTAAATTTTTCAACCCTATAAAAAATTAATTGGAAGTCTTAACAGTTGATTCTTAACCATTGATTATCATTCAACTTCTAATCAAGTTTAATGGAGTTAAAATTTTTAGAACAGGCTGATTTTTTATAGGAGTGATCTACATGATGAGCAATTGAGAATAATATCCTCAATTGTATCTAAATGAACTCATATGCATTCGGTTTGCATTTGATCCCTTAACATTTTTGTCCCTATAAGTGCATCCACAGTGGTGCAAAATTCTGGCTAAATTTGCATAAATTATTACACGACGGAGCAGGTAAAATATAGAAACGGACCCTACAAGTCTCATGGGTAAGCCAAATTTGGCGGTCTCCATTTTTAATTTAGAGATTTATAGCCAGGCGGGTGGGGGAGTCGTCTAATGTGGGGCGATTTGGGGGAGGGAGTCTGAGAATGGAGCGGGTAGGGGGAGGGCGTCTGACGTAGGGCGACTTGAGGGGAGGGTGTCTGATCATTTAAAAAAATATATAAAAAAAGTTTTAGGACACAAACATCATTTAAAAAAAATTTATGAAATTTCAGATGATATGACAGACGACCCCTAGGATACCGTCTGGAATTTTTAATTTTTTTTAAATGACGCTTGTGTCCTTAAAATAGTTTTTTATTAAATTTTTTTTTTTTGCAAACTTAACTTTCTTCCACTGTGTTATTTTGAAATGTAGAGTAAATTTGGTAAGTTAAATTTGACTTTTACCCTTGGACCGCTGTGGATGGCCTAAATGCTCCTAAAACTTTAAAAGCTTTGGAAAGCCATTTTAGGCAAATTTTTAAAGGGCATATTGGGAAATGATGGGAGAAAATAAATAATGAAAACTTCAAAAGTGATGATTAGGTATCGCGACAGCAAAAGCAGAGTAAAGACGGAAAGGTCGAGATTTGGTGCCTAGTGTTCTACTAGGGCTCCAAAAATATAAAAATACTCAAGACGCGCCAAAAATAGTATTTTGCACTTTTATAAGCCGATTTGAAAATATTATGGATACTTAGTATGCCCCTATACCCTTGATTTAAATTGAATTTACATTTTCCACTTCTCATCTCTAAATAAACATGGTTTAAAACTTAAAACGGGTCCACATGTTGTTGGGGCCCATGGCTTAAGAAGATTTTGTAATGAAACATCAAAACTTGATGTCTTTTCCTTCCTTTTTGCTTTTATCTTGTTTGTTTTGGTCCTTTTGGGTCAATGTGTTCTTTTTGCTTGATTGTCTCACAGAGGCATTGTTTGTTTGGTCTAATGTATGAAGTTTTGAATTAATGACTTCTTGTCCTTTCTTTGTTCTGATTGAAGAAATCAATAGTAATTCTAAGATAAAAGATTACTTCGTGGTGAATCCCAAGTTAGAACTAACAGGTTTTTGTCAAAACCTTACCTCACCTTTTGGAGAATGCAAATAGCCCCTAAAAATTTGAGAGTAATGCTACATAATCCCTGATTTGCACCCAAAATAATACCTAGTGTGGGGTCTAACTTCGGTCTAAAGTTTATCTAAAGTCAAATTTTATAAATTGAGGCATTTTTTGGGGTACAAATCTAGGTTCCTGTAGTATTTTCACAAAAATTGATACTCAATGCTTACCCTTGTGGTGAGGCCGTTGAAAAATTGGAGTGCGACCTGCATTTAGAATTGCTACATAAGGAAAGTCAGCATTCTGAGCCAAATTTTGAACTTTTTATCATCATTCTTCTAAATGAAGATGTTTCTAAAACTAATTTTTGTTTAGGATAATCTTTTATCATAAAAATCATCTTCACAAAAAATTAAAAGGTTTTAAAACTTTTCATCTCATTAGAAAAAGTTAATCAAAATTTTAATTGAGCTTTTTTGGACTACTAATTTTATGGTGAATTTTAAACCAATTTTCTAAAAGTCTTAAACCAATTGTAGAGATATCTAGATTTTGAGGAGATCCTTATAAAAAATCAACCTTTGAATCATCTTTTTGTAATCTCCACAAAAAGAATGTATACGCAATGTAAAAATAAGTGAAACTGTTAAGAAGAAAAAGTGAGATGCAAGTAAAATTTTGAATAATACTAGAGGGAGATTTTTTAGAAAGATTTTAGGCGAGATTTTGATATTGCAACAAGACACATCAATTAGGAAGCTCTAAAATTTTGGAGTTTTGGCTTTGCAATTCACTGGGTTGAAAAAGATGGTAACTAATTTGTTGTCACATCAGAATCTCTTCGAAAAATAATGCTATACTCACTTAAGTGGATCACATAACTATAATTTATTTAATAATATGGCATGATATAATTACTCAATGTGCATACTCGTCAAGGCACTAATTATACATGTCACGTGATTAAGTAAGCTACTTTATGTGGCTCAAAGTGGGCATAGTTTAAAAAATTTCCACTATTCTTTTTTTTTCTAAATATGCCCCTCTCAATCTCTCTAGTTTTCACAGACTTTCTTTTTTTTCTTTTAAAGAAAAGGGTAAAATTTTATTTAAAATAAAGATCCAATTCTTTCGTGGAACTAATCACCACACCACTTCATGCCTAGAAAACTTTGACCATCTTCAAAATAAGGATTCAAGAAGAAAGTGATGAAATGTGACAAAAAACAAAAGATGGTTGTTCCATCTCAATCTGGCTTGCCAAACCCATCAACTTTGTTCTATCATGACACCTTCTTCAGTCCAAATCGTTAGATGGTCCTCAAGATATGTGATGATCCAATGGCTTGGATGTAAGGAGTATGTTCTCTTGAGTTCGACAACACAACTAGCTTTTAATCACCAACTTACTCCAATGTAGTGGTGAAGACTGAAGACTGAAGCGCACCTATTTCACTATCTATTCAAATTAGGGTAAAAAGAGAGAGAAATAAGGAGAGAAAGGAAGGAAAACAAGGTTCAAGCTAATTGCTCAGACATTTTATCTTCCAAAAAGATGAATAAAACTTTGGAAGAGAAAAAAAAAACCATGTTAATGAGACTTTAAGCTAAGCATTAATTTGAGGGCCGGTCATCATCCAAAGAGGTGGTGCATCACTTGCAAGTCCAAAGACTAATAAGGGTTCGAACTGTTGAAGTTGTGGCTAGATTAGAGCTTTAGATTAGTCTCATATTAATGATGTGAAGATTCGCCAAGTGGGATATAAGGATGGGTTGCACTATTTTAAGCACGTAGGTCTTTTAAGAAAAAACACAATATTTAAACCTAAGTTCAGATAGAAAGATAGTTAAGTTGATGATAATATCTGTGTTGATTTTTTCTGTTGGGATAAATAAAATTTATCAATTTTAAACTTCTTTAAGAAAGAAGTATAGTTCTACTAAAATTATAATAATGGCCTTCTAAGAGCATCCACAGTGGTATGGTAAAATACCTTTTTACCTTATTTGAGTTGAGTAGTGGGTAGGGGAAAATAAGAATTTCCCCCTACGAGAGTCCTAGATAGGCTAAAATTGGCCTTCTCCAGACTCATCTGCAAATTATTTTACGGGGCGTGGATCTGGCACCACGTCTGAAATGGGGCGTAGAGGTATGATGGCGTTTGAAACGGGGCGTGGAGGTAAAGCCACGCCCCAATTTTTTTAAAATTTTTTAAATTGCATGGGACGTGGAGATTGCTCCACGCCCAAATATTTTTTTTTTTAATTTTTTTTTAAATAACTTTTATAAAATGGGTAAAATTTTTTTAAAAATTATAAAAAAATTATAAAAATTTAAAAAAAATTATAAAAATTATAAAAAATTTTAAAAAAAATTAAAAAAATTAAAAAAAAATTTATAAAAACCAGGCGTAGTGCTAACACTACGTTTGATTCCAAGCGTGGTCCAAGGACCACGCCTGGCTTTTTAAAATATATATATTTTTTTTAAATGTCAATTTTGTCCCCAGTTTAGGTTTTTTATTAATTTTTTAAATTTTTTTAAAACACTCCCCACTGTGGATGTGGGTCTTGTAGGCTAAAAAACGGTAAGGTAAAATAGCTTTTTACCCTACAACACTGTGGATGCTCTAATGCATGTATTCCTTTATGTGTTGTTTGGCTATCGAAAAATTCCTGTCCTGGACAAAGAATCTAAAAATGATGTTTGCTTCCCATATTTTAGACCAAAAACTGAGAAAAGTCCAATCCGACCTGGACTCCAACCACTTAAAAATTGGTGAAAGGAAAGCCCAATAAATTGGTATTTTTCTAAAATTCCGTCAAAGGAAAGCCCGACCTAGGCTATTATTATTATTATTATTATTATTATTATTATCAAAGATACAGTGTGAGACAAACAGCATACAAAGTAAACCTTAGCAAGGACATAATGTCAGACAAATAACTTATTGGTTAACCAGTTTCAGAGTTTTCTCTGTATAGAACAGAGAAAGTCTTGTCCAACATATTTCAGTGTGGCCAAACAGAACCTTAATGACCCCTCAAACAACCCATGCTATCAATGTGTACGCATTTGAGGAATTGCTGGCCAGCATCGACTCTCATTCCTCTATGATTGACAGGGAAAATCATCATGAAAACAATGGAATCAATGTACTATATAAAGCAAGATATTCTTCTTTATCTCATCATAACTAAAAGGTCAAGGTCTTTTCTTTTTCTCTACTCTTCAAATAAGAGATTTGAGAGATATAGATACATAATTTGATTTACATTTTCATAACTTTTGGATTCACAAGCTTGAATTATAGAGGGTCTGCATAAAGGGACAGGGTCTGATCCACCAAAATCAGCCTTATAGGGGTAGCTCTTTCTTTTCTTTTTTGCATTTTCACTTTCTTTTGACAAAGACATTGAGATTGGGTTTCATGTTCAAAGTTTCAAGCAGATGGACATGAGAGCCCTAATTGCTAAGTAAATGAAACACTTGTATAAAATTGTGAGTACTTGTTCATGCACATGATATGTAAGGACTCAATTAATGCACCAGTCTTTATAAATGGCCACAAAGGTACAAATAGTAAAAATTAATAGCCATGTGTTGTGACTCGTGAGATGGAAAGCTCTTTAGGGTTCTAAAGTGGTACAGTATTTAAGTTAGGGATTTTTTTGTTTGATATTGAATTCTAGGTTTTGGAGATATAATTTCATGTTGCAAGGTTAATTCACTTAACTTTTGTACTTTAGCTTTAAAGGTAATTTTACCTATTAATAGAATTCACTTTTAAATTGCATCCCTTTATAGCCGGCTTGATTGGAAAGGGATATAGATAGGGAGAAGAAGGATATTGCGCTGTTATTTTTATGGGACTTACATAGAGATAATTTAATTTTTTAATGATTGATTTTTATTGAGGATGCTCATTTCATTACGTAGACCGTTTTTATGTTAAATCATCCTATTTTAAAACTTTTAACCCCTCAAATCAATCTTTAAAAATTTAGCATTTTTTAGATATTTCTTTTTTACTGTTGATTTTCGATAAGTTTATGATGGGTTAAAAGTTTTAGAAAGAAAAGATATATATATATATATATTTTTACATACATAAATTCACTTTGAGTGATGAATTCTAAAGAAAAACAACACGTCTAAAGTCTAATTCTTTATGGAAAAATAAGAAAAAGAAACATCCTTCTAATGCATTTGCTGTTTTAGACATATAACAAATTCACATGGGTAAAGAGGCTAAGAATGGAATACAACTGTTCCAAATTGTACATCTTTTTCACGACTAAAAGAGAGTGTTAATGCTAATAAATCAAATTTTGTTGTGTTTAATTTCATCCCAACCTTGCGGTGAGGAGGACCACTCGTCTTACTTTAATTATTAAATGAATGTGATCCATCCTCATTAGACTTGCATAATTATATAATTTAGACTGATGATATTGAGAATCCTAAGATTCTCTATGAGCCATCCTAGATAAAATTCATGTTGGTCAAAATCAATTTTGACCGTTATTCACTATGAGCCATCCTATAATTTTAATATAAAATATTATATATTTTATAATAAAACTAATACCTAGTTGAAAATAAAAAAATCATAGGGATCTAAAGAAAGAGGAAGAATTATTTTGAAATTAGAAATTTTATGAGATTTTATTTTAAAATAAATTTTTTATAAAAGAAGTTTTAAATAATATAAAATCTTATTATTTTATTATTATAAATGAAGATGGCTTATAGTATGATCCTAAAATGACACATAGTTGATTTTAGAAAAATTAGGATGGCTCATATTGTAGGATGGCTCATAAAGAACCCTAAAGTTCTCAATATCATCAGGCTATAATTTATTATGTTTCTTTTAACAGTTCGTTTAAAACAAATCAACAAATAATTATTAACATTATATCAAAAGATTCAAAACAGGAGATTAAAAAAATGACGGGTTTCAATCAAGGGTTTGCCCAAGTCCAATCGTCACTACTTGATCACTAGATTTTGCCCTAGTCCCAAGTCCATGATTTCATGGAAGTAAGTATTAGTTTAAGAAATTAAAATGGATTTAAACACTGTATAACAAACAGGCACGTGGGTTTTAATTTTGGGTCCCTTTTAGATGGATTTAAATTCTTAAAACAATGGATGGTCCTGATCATTCAAGTCAGTCTAATATGTTGTTTGAGTGGTAGCTAGGGTAGAAATTTGACAAGATTGTACATAGGAGAATTATTGATTGGATGGTTAGGAACTTAGGATATCACCCAAATGGGTTCATGGTTTGGCCCAAGAGATTTGCTTGTGGGGCCAAATGATGGTTGGGGTCCCACGCCCTCAAACCCCATTTAATTACATACTATGTTTATTAAAATGTCTCATTTGGATTTATTGAATCAAGTGGGTGAGTATGGGTGACCTTAAGGAATGTATACATGAAAGGAAACAACAGAATCTTAATACTAATTCATGCATATTATACTTCCATACAAATTTTTGTTAAGTTACTTCTCTTCTAATAAAAAAAAAGAAAAAAAAAAAATTTTGATGACAATTTTTTTTTTTAAGCCAAGCACTCGTTGTATCCTTTTTTTTCTCAAAAGCTTTTGTTTACACTGGTTTATTGGACCAACTTCACCACGTATGCAGATAATTTTCACAATAATTTACATCATTTAAATAATTTTAACCTTATTTAACATTCATCCATATTTTAATTAAATTATTTATTTTATTGTTAGAATTAACCTAATTTTTAGTGGTGTTAAATTTTTTTTAATGATGTGACTCGTTGTGAAGATGATCTACATTGTGAGGACATAATATAGGACTCAGTAAAATCAAACTAGAAAATAATAAGATTTAAATTAATGAAAAAATAAAGATTGGGTCTTATTAAGGTTAGGACTTTAGGATGTTTTGTGCAAGTTAGAGGTTTTAAAATTAGCTAATTTTTTGTGGATATAATTTAGTCACCACTTAGATATATGATGTCCACAAAAAATTAACTCAATCAGATATCTCTAACCCTCTAAAAAATAAATTTTAAATGTCAGTCATTCATTTATTTAAAATTAATTGTTTGTGATGCAATAGATCTTCGATCATGAGCTAATTTTTTTAGATATGATTTAACTAGTGAAAATAGCATATTTGAAAAATACTTGGAGGAATAAACAAAATAGTAATCCTTTAACCTTAGGGAGAACACCGCATATGTCAACAAAATCCATAAAAAATAATGTCCCTACCAATATTTTGGGACGGTCGTAAATATGACCGATTATTCATTTTTTTCGATAACCGAAGTCCGTTGCAATAACTCTATCCCACACATACAAATGTCCTGTCATTCCTAACCATCCAATTATGAACTTATTTTTGGATGATGAATTGTCCTTATCATGACCTAACAAATAGTGAAGGTTTTATTTATATATTAGGAACCTTGTCCATTAGATCTTCGACCTACAAGTCTATGTTTCAAAACTAACAGTTCATGTCTGACAAAGTTGTTGATATAAAAATCTTTAGCATTTGCTCGGGTTATCAGGATTAATCCTTAAATAAAATATATCGATCAAATTGTCAATTATGAAAAAATTTAACTTGAAGTTAAAATTCGCCGTAAAATCATATTGAGAGGATTTGAGCTCCAAACATCTCAGGCCCAGCCTTAGTCTAATTCATATATAGGCCAAGGCCAGATCATTAGCCTTGTGTTAGGATATTTTGATGGCATTGATAATTGATCCTCTAGCACTCACAAATTGGCAATTTCTCGTTGTCCATTATCGATGCTCAGAGACGTAACTAGTAAGGGGCTTGGGGGCCTTCGGGGGCTTCAGCCCACCCCAACTTTGAGGAAAAACAAAATTAGGGTATAGAAAATAACTAAAAAAATTAAGATTTAAAGGGGATTTGATATCTTAGCCCAGGGTAAAATATTATATACCAAGAACTTAAACTAAATTTATATACCCATACATCTCAAAACAAAAAATATTTACTTTAGTCCACCCTAATTGAAATTTCTAGTTCCGTCCCTGTGACGATGCTTCTTCTTAGCCGTTGAAGGTGTTGTTCTCTACATAGTCAATCCATTCAATTAGAGGCAGTAGAGAGAGTACCACATAACTTTGCTGATGTGTTGGAGGATTGTGCAAAATACAAGAACATTCGAGTACTATTTATTATTGATGGTTGATCTTACGTTCTACATTTTGATCTTTTCATTAATGGGTTTTTGATGTGACTTGAATGGCCCGATAAAGCCCATTTTGAGCCCATTAGCTTTCATTCTACAAGGCCGACTAACTACGTGACATAAAAGCTAGTGTAGTCCATGGCAATGTGCGTATACTTGCAGACTTGGTGTTGATGTATTTGAGTGTTACTTTCATCTATCACAAAAAGAGAAAAAAGAAAAAAGAAAAAGAAAGTTTTTAAATTCAATTGGACTTTTTCATGTTAAGGAGATTATCCTCACCGAAAATCATCATTTGGATTGTCTCTACCTGAATCTCACTCAGTTATGTAAAAATCATGAGAAAAAGACCTGTATAAAAAGAGCGTAAACGTGATACAAATATTTTGAACAAATTTAATGACTACAGCGTGCAAAGTAGGGAGAGGGCAATGAACAGAGAAAGAGTCAATTCATTCAAACAAGCATACCCAACTTATTAAAAACAAGTGAAAAGAAAACAAAGAGCTTAGGGCCCGTTTGGTTCGCGATTGGAAAACTTATTTTCAAAAACTAATTTACACCTAAACTAATATGCATTTTGTACTACATCCAAAACTTTTTAGGATTTCCAATAAAATCATGTATGATTTTACAAAACAAAAAAATGTTGTTTTCTTTGTTTTCAATGAAATCATTTAGAATTTTATAGTAAAGTCAAAAGAATAGTTTTAGATGCGAAACAAAATGTAGTTAATTTATGTGTAAATTAGTTTTAGAAAATAAGTTTTCTAATCGCGAACCAAACGGACCCTTAATTTTAGACAGATTTCAGACCAATTCATTTCAGACAAACTCAGATCTTGCTCATAAACAGACACCTAACAATAAAAACAGAACAACAAAAATTAACACAAATTATATTGTAGACACGGACGCACATTCTCTCTCTATTTCACACATTAAAGGTAACTAAAATCCCAAAATTAGATTCTAAAATTATTCCAGTTCGAAAAAAAATTAATTCAAATTCTCTGCAATTTGTCGACCTTCACCAGGGGGTTAGCCTTTGCAATGGCGTTGCGAGCTGCAGTCTTGAAGTCAATTGTGCAACCATGTTCCTCTGGGTGTCGGTGCATTGAACAGAAGGTGTTTCCGCAGCGGCATTTGAACCCTAAAAGCCCCACTCTCTTCCTACAACTTGAGCATCGGTTACTCGTAGTCTTCTGAATTAAACACAATGAAGGAGACGAATTTGGTGATGAAATCGATGACTGTGATGCTACAGAATCATCATGATCCGGACAACAAAAACTTGATTCTTTTTGGGTTAAGTTTGGTTGATCCAGATTTTCTTCCACGGTGAGTTTCTCGAAATTGGCTTGCAGTTGGAAGCAGGACTCTCGATAGCACTTAGAGCATAGGTTCATGGTCGATTCAGCCCCGTAAAAACCGCAATTGTTCTTGCAAAGCTGAGGAAACGCCTCAGAATCACTCTCATTTTCACTTAGGTTCCGGTTCTTATTTTGTGAACCCATCTTACTCTGAATTCTCTTGTGTTGATCAATCTTCGTTCAAATCTAAGAAACTTTGGATATAACATAACATAATTACTGTATTTATAGTATGTAGAAGTTGGTTTGTATACTACTTAGAGAACAAATTGAATTTCGAATTCCAATCAATATCGGAAAGAACAAATTGAATTTCGAATTCCAATCAATATCGGAAAGGTAGTATCAACTGTCGTAAGGGAAAGAAGGATTTGGGTAAAAAAGGGATTCCTTGTTTAAAGTAGATTATGTACAACTAAAATGTTTTTTTTTTTGACACCTAAAATCAGCATGATAGATGTTTCTTAGCCGTTGGATTGATGTATTTTCACCATTTGCTTCATTCACAAACCCATAAGAGATTACTCAAATAATGAAGCTCATTTTGAGGGAAAATATCAAAAGGTAATTTTAAAGGCATTCCCGAAATTTTATTGGACTTGGTCAGTTTAATTTGACTACACAATTACTTGCAGCAGACCCCATTTTGATCTAAACCTATTAGAGAGAGAAAGAGAAAGAAAGAGTCCAATAGGTCATCTCCCATTTATTCTCTTTCCCTCACGATCTTAATGAAAAAATGCCTGATCCCAATTGAAGATCAATCACACAGAGACAAAACCAACAAAAGAAAAACAAGGAGAATCCCCAACTACAACACGACAAGAAGGGACGACCCTCTTTCTTCTTCTTCTTCTTCAACCCTGCGGAATTTTTAGTAAATTTCTGAGTTCCTCGTTTCTGCATATGAGTATTCATTCGTTTATTTTATTAGATTTTTTTTGTGTTCTTCGTTGTAGAGAGAGAAATTGGTTTCTATTTGATTGAATTAGTTTTTTTTTTTGGGAATTTCATTGTCTTTCTTTCTTTCTTTCTTTACCTTCATCTTCTTCATGGTCTCCTTAGTTTCTGGTTTTGGGGTTCAAACCCTCTCTTTCTCTCTGTCATTTGAAATAAAGGTAGTGGATGGGAGTAATGAGGGAAGGTGGAGGAGAAGAGGCAAAACCCATCGATGTCGTGGAGTTGTAAGAGACTCCATTAATGGCAATTTTAAAGCTTTCTCTCACTACCAAAGCCGAATTTTCAACATGGTGTGAAATCTAGGTTTTGTGGGATAGTAAAATTACTTTGAGCATAACGAGGGGTGCCAATAAAATTGGGGCCTGCCGCTAACAATGAAGACAATTTTTGGGGTCCCCTATAATCGGACCTGCCAATAAGATTATGAGGGCGCCTTTAAAACGACCCAAATTATAGTAGCAGGTACCAAAAACAAACTTGGGGCAAGCTCCTACAGCAATGCCAAGCCCAATTCGAGGCCGCCATCAAACTTTAGGGGTGTGTTTTTCAAATATTTTCATGAGTCGTTTTATTGGCGCCCTCCAAAATCTTATTCGCAGGCCTCAGTTGTAGGCATTTCCTACCCTGAATTTACATTTGTTACGTTATGGGACTGCCAATAATATTTTGGGGGTACCTTTAAAATTTCGGAATATGAGTCACATACCCTTGCATGGGAAAAAAATGACGGAGAGGACAGACTTTTTTTTTATGCACGGACAGTTTTCGTCGCATGTTAGCGCGGTGCAAAAAGACATAAAAACTCTGCTAAATAACTTGCACGTTAGCAAACCCCTTTTATTTAATTTTAACATAAAAATGACTATAACTTTCAAAATGTAAATCGGATTTGAACAAAATTTATACTGTTGGAAAATATTTTTCAAGATCTTTAAAACAAGATCAGACATGAATACCAAATTCAAAAAAAAAAAAAAAAAGCCCAGAAAGACCCATTTACGAAAC
This sequence comes from Macleaya cordata, assembly GCA_002174775.1. Classification (NCBI taxonomy): domain Eukaryota; kingdom Viridiplantae; phylum Streptophyta; class Magnoliopsida; order Ranunculales; family Papaveraceae; genus Macleaya; species Macleaya cordata. Next base: position 781,278 of record MVGT01002446.1, read on the forward strand.
TATAAAAACCCAAATTGTATGTAAATTGCAAAGGTTTTTCTTACTATGTAAACACAATTTTTGAGTTTTTTTTTACTATGCAATCTTTTTGTACAGAGTCTTAAAAATGTGCAGATGCTCAAAATATGCAAAAATAGTGTATGCAAATTGTAACTTGCATATGCAAATTACAACTTGCATAGGTTTTTAACTATGCAAATGCAATTTCTGAGTTTCTTTTATTATGCAATTTGTTTGTATAAAGGCTTAGAAAAGTGCAGATGCTCAAAAGTATGCAAAATAGTCTATGCAAATTACAACTTGCATAATTTTTATATTTTTTTGAATTATGAAATCAGTTTTCATAGTTGAGTTACAAAGGTTTTTTTCTTTTTGAATTTGATTTTCTTGTCTAGTCTCATTTTGAAGATCTTGAAAAATACTTTCCAAAAATATAAATTTTGTCAGAATCTAATATGTAGATTAAAAGTTGTAGCATTTTAAAATTTAAAAAGTATTAGTTTCGCTCTGCCACGTCACCACTCTCCACAAAACAAAATCAGTTAGAGTTTACATTTTAAATAAAAATAAGGGTAATTTAGGTATGAAACTATGTAACTTTTAAAACAAAAAACCAAAAGAAACTCAGCGTTTACAAAAACAAAAAGTGTCCGTCTTCTCCATAAAACACTTAGAGAATCAGGGCTTCTAGCCCAATTTTGTATTAAAATTTGCTTATTTTTATATTGGACTTTGTTCACGAGCCCAAAAGAGTTGAGGGCTATAACTTACTATGTAGGGGAAAACAAAAAAGCACTAAGATTGTGTTTGATTGTACTTAAATTTCATGGAATTCGATAAGTTTCTCAAGGAAATTTCATGGAACTATGAAATTTCATGGAACTATGAAATATGCTTCCATGCACCTCTGAGAAATAAATATCTATCACAGAATTGATAAAAATGAACATCTTTTCATGGAGCATGTCTTTTGGCTTTATTAACAAGCCAAAAATATTTTTGGCTTAAGCTGAAGTTCTTTTGAAAAATTAAAATCAAACTAATCAATTAAAAAAAAAAATAGAGTTTCTAAATTTAGTAGGACTTTTTAATTAGGGTTCCACTAATACTGTTAAAAGACAAACTAACAACATTTATATGAAGATTTTTTTATCAATATTAATTGACTTTCAAGAATTAGGCCAATAACCCACCAAGTACTAATATTGTCAAAACTCAACCAATAAAGACTTTGAAGAATTAGATGGATAACCACCAAAGTGGCCAAGGGGATGGGTTGAGTTTGAATGAATCTTCTAGTCTTCTAGATATTTCTGGGATCTGGTTAGAATTGTATGAAATGGTGTTGAACTTTCTGGAAGAGGGTTAGATGTAAAATATTTTTGAAGAGGTCTTTAAGGAACTCTTCTAATCTGTTAGATCAGAATCATCTGTATGTACATAATTTCAGCTATCCACTTGTACCATTTAATGCCTATAAATAAGAAGACCTTATTCATTTGTAGCCAACTATTAGTCGTCAACAAGAGTTCTTAGGTTCTTTAGCTTCCTCTCTATCTGTGCTCTTATCTATATATTTGCAAATAAAAGATGGCGTTTGTTTGCATTAGGTAACTAAGTTTTTCATTCTTTTCACGATAGTGGTTAAAATAATAATTGTAAACAACTAAATTTAACTTTATTTTTTGTTTTTTTGTCATGTACAACATCTTGATGGTTTTAGTAGTTTCAATTATTGTTTTAAATTCTAAAAGCATATGAATTTCAGTGGGAACTTAATTAAAATTTTGTTGTCAATTAATTTGTATTTCAGATTTCTACAATGAGAAAAAGTTCTAAGACATTGGGGAAAACTAAAAAAATTATTGTAAGTAATTAAATAAAAAAACTCCTATTAATATAACAGTTTCAAATTTAGATACCCTTTTTTTGCTTTACATAACAAAATCTATTTCTCCACTCTTAATTATATTTTATGTTTACAACTTATTTAGTAAGAATATTACTTAAAATATAATTAAGATAAGTAAAAACCCTAGCTAATTGAAAATAATTTAAATTATGCAATTTGTCAGCCTTCACCAGTGGATTAGCCTTCGCAATGGCATCGCGAGCTGCAGTCTTGAAGTAAATGGTGCAACCATGTTCCTCTAGGTATTGGTGCATTTTATAAAAGTTGTGTCCACAACTGCATTTGAACCCTAAAAGCCCCACTCGCTTATTACAACTTAATCATGGGTTCCAAGCAGTTGAACATAATGAAATCCAAATCAACGAATTCTCGTTATTAACACATTCGGCACTACTAGTAGTAGTTGTACTAATACTACTAGTAATCCCCGGGAATTGAATACAACGAAGATGACGAATTTGGTGAGAAAATCCATATCGAAGTCGATGACCATGTTGCTAGAGAATTACCATCTGGACAACAAGAACCTGGTTCTTTTTTTGTCAAGTTTGGTTGAACCATATTTTCGTCCACTGTTTGTTTCACAAATTTGGCTTGCAGTTTGAAGCAAAACTGTTGATAGCACTTGGAGGCCGATTCAGTCCCGTAAAAGCCACAACCATTCTTGCAAAGCTGAGGAGACGCTTTGAGAATCACTCTTGTTTTTTACTTAGGTTCCAACTCTTGTGAAATCATCTAACTCATGCTATTTCAATTCTCTAGATCGATTTTGGCTGAAAATTAAAATACTTGGGGAGATCACATAACATGGGTCCATATATATATAGAAGTTGGTTTGTCACTAGAGAATAATATTACTGAAATGAGAATTCCTGTTCAATCCAAAGTAGAAATGTAGAAGTTTCTAAATTATGAATGATATAAGGACGATATGGAGTTTTCGGAAAATGAACATGATTTATGTTTCATTGCAGTTGGATTCATGCAAGTATTTCCAAACAGGCCCAAAAGAGTTTACTGGTTTCCTGTGTTTCTTAGCCATTGGATTCAAAACAATATAGTCTTGGGATTCGCTCAAGATAGTTGAGAGGCTATAGTAAACCCTATTTTTTAGAAAAAAAAAAAAATTAGAAAAATATTTGAGTCTTGGTGTGTATTTGTTAGTTGTTGGATTAAAGTATTGTCGTCATGGCTTCTTAGGCCCCGTTTGTTATAACTTTTTTTTAAGCTAAAAGTATTTCTTTTTATAATTTTTTACATGTTTTGGGAAAACAACTTAAAACTGCTTATTTCAAAAGCACTTGTGTTTTGGCAGCAGCTTTTAGAAGCAGCCTACAGGTTGCTTTTTAAAGCTGTTGCCGAGGAAAGCAGCGGTACATTTAAGTAATAATTTTTAAATACCTCTAATACCCCTACCTTTTCATTAAAAAGACACAAGCTACCCTTAACTTGCCCAAAGATCGATATCTATGTTATTCCCAACTCTTCCTCCCCTTCTCTCTTTGCAACACTCACCTCCTCGTCTCTCTCTCTCTCACTTTTTCTTATTTTCTCTTTTTGGATTGGACTTTCTACCTCTAATACCTATCAATAATGTCAAAGAATGGGGCGTCTGATATCTTTCTTCTTCTTTTTTTCAATCAATGGGCGTTTGATATCAAAGGTTGCAAAACTTTATATTTTACCCTAAAATGGTTGTAAATGGTGATGGCTGAACTAATAGGGTTTATTGATTCATGGTCTATTTGATTTATTGGCAACCACTACGGCTTAGTGGTTCTTTACATTTTTTTGATTTGAATATTAAAAAAAGTAATAGAGTTTCTTAAAATTTAAATTTCCTTCCAAAAAAAATATTTTTAATCGAAATCTAAACTTTTCATTTACATTCTAAATATTTTTAGTCGTTTTGGTGTATCATTCCATACATTCTACTTGGAATTTTCTTTTTTAATTTATTTATTTGTTTTTGACCAAATATTTCTGTACCATTTTTTCATCATCGAAATCATGTAAGTTCTTTGATATTTTAACTGTTCATTTGCCTAATTTGTTAAATGAGAAATAAAAAAGAAAAAAAAAATCATTATATCCATTTTAGTAATTATACAATACAACAACACTTAATACTACAATTTATCAGACACCCTAACGTTGCTTTTGAAACTCACAATACTTCTAAAAGCATAATTAATCAAACGCCCAACTGCTTTATTTTACAGCTGATTATTTTCACAACACAACAGAAAGTACTTTTTTTATAAGTCACAGCAATACAAAACTGGCCCTTAACTTGACCAGTAGTTAAACAAACCAAGGTTAGGATTGAACATTCTTAACTAGTTGACCTATCAATACACCCAGGGTTAGAGTCGACTCTGATTCATCGCCTTGTTTTAAATAGAACAAGGTCAAACTAGCTCATTTAGGTAGAAAAAATCTAGCATGTTTCAAAGATTAGTCAAGTTTAGGATTGAGTTTTTCTAACCCACTAATACGTCAACTTTGACAAGGTCGGCCCTAACTTGACTTGTTGCCTGGTCTACTTTGACTCGCATTATTTTACTACGGCTAATGAAAGCTTTAGTAAAACGTCTTTCTTTCTTTTGTAATGACTCTCTCCCATCTTATTCTTTGTCAACAATATTGAAAAAGATTTATAAGTACCAAAAGAACATTTAAATTTAACTAATGAGACTAAAGAAACACAAACTTGGGCTTAAAGACCTTTTTTCTGTTACAATAAACAGAACATAAACCTTATAGCATTACCCTTTATTTGAATTATGCTATAAGTACTCCAATGATGAGGTGGCAAGATCTGCTTCAAACTTTAAAGAGCTTGAAGCAGATCTTGCCACCTCATCCTAAGAGTCATCCCGGGAGTCATCCTGGGAGTACTTATATCATTTCCCTTTTTATTTATGTGGTATTTAATTTTGTTAAAAAGCAAAACTTTGGCACACGCAACTATTGCCAGACTGTCATTGGAGTTGTTTGTTCGATCACTGAGGTCGTTAATGTTGTCGCGTAAGTGCCCAAATCGTTGCTGGAGTAAATGTTTGGAAACCACCATTATAACGGGTTTGAGGCCTAAATTTATATTTGTTTTAAATTAGAAAATCCCATAACAACAAAAACTAACGGCGTTATAACAAAAAATAATATTGTTTTAATTTTTAGAACAAAGGTTTAATAAAAAATGATCATAATAAGTGATATAACAGTAAAAAAAAAAAACAGTCGCGGTTGCTGTTAACCGGCCTTAGGCCGTTAGCCTTATATATAAGGAAAATGCTAAACTTACTGCATTTCCTACTGTAAACCTTACTGCAAAAGTCATCCTACGGTTCTCAAATAATCTCACATCCCTCGTGATTTGCGTCATTTTCTAATTAACGCAAATACCCCTCCTAAATAGCCTTTGTAGTATAACTTGCAGTAGCATCACCGTATATATAATGGCATTTTTAACCGTTATAACAACCGTTTTTTAAACAATAACTAGAGTGCACCAATACAAAGTCTCTAGGTGTCTTACTTGGGCCTCCATCTTCTGCCTCTGGGTGTATCTTTACGCCTCTAGAGAATCTTACACATCTAATAAAGGGACAATTAGCGATATACCCCAAAAACAAATGGCATTTTGCGATATACCCCCAAATTAATTGAAATTAGAGATATACCCTCAAATTAACAAATTCTGTTAAAATATGGGTGTGGGTTAAAAAAACTTACATTATAAATATATGGCCCATTCTATTATCTATTACAAGCTCTTGTATCCCGTGCAAGGCATGAAAAAAATTTGAATTTTTTTTATTAGATAATTAGAAAATTTAGTTGTTTTAAATTGGGCCATATATTTATAATTTAGGTTTTTTTAACCCATACTTAATTAAGAGAGAGGGTTTTGTTAACCCAATAATAGATAATAGATTGGGCCATATATTTATAATGTAGGTTTTTTAACCCACACCTAAGAAAGAGGGTTTTATTAATCCAAAGGCTTCTCCTATAGTATATTATAATAGTTTGGGTTAACAAAACCCCCTCTCCTAAGTGTGGGTTAAAAAAACCTACATTATAAATATAAATTCAAATTTTAAAACAACTAAATTTTCTAATTGTCTAAGAAAAAAATTTAATTTTTTTTAAAAGAAGCCCCGTGCCTTGCACGGGATATAGGAGGTAGTAGTATATTATAATAGATAATAGATTTAAGGCTTGAATAACTAAATTTTGAAAGATACCATAGTACTTGCCCTAAATGTGGAGGTGCCTCACCTCATTCCGGGACCGGCCCTGAGAAGTATGAGGCCCAAAGTAAATTTAGGAGGATATGGCCCCTTGTGTTGAAATATATAGTCTAATTACTGAACTATTGGGCCTAAGTAGCCTCCTAAAACTTGGGGCCCAAAGCACTGCTTGTGGTGTTTTAGCTCAGGGTCGGGCCTGCCTCATTCGTACCTCACGTTCTGTACTTATTGGAGCTTGAGTAACATTGCCCTTTATTTAGGGGGATTTTGAGCACGCCTCTAGCTGAGCATCCTTACTTGCATGCGTCTATGGCTGTCTTTGGCATCCAGACTCATTCTGTCTTCGTGTGTCTTACTCGTGCCTCCAAGCATCTTCTGTCTCAGGGTGTATCTTTGGCCTCCAAACAAAACATAATTTTTGTTTTTGCCGTTACTTCTATGCAATTTTTTTAAATAAATCCCACTTCACACCCATTGATCTGAAATCATCTTGTTTGTTTGTACCTTATGGCGTGTTAGGCCTCCAGCCACCTTAGTTGTGCCTTTGGGCATCCACGCCAAACCTTTCTACTGTTGGGACGTTTAGAGCATCCACAATGCTAGCTAAATTTAGCCGAATTGTCTAAAAAGTAATTCGCTATGGATTGTCTAAAAATGTAAATTTGGACTAGCAGGAGAGAGAATTGTGTAAAAATAGACAACATCTAAAAATATATAGAAAATTAGATGGGCGGACTCTCAGAGTTAGCCTGGTACCAGGCTAATATATATATATTTTTTTTTAATCTTACTAAAATCAATTTTTTTTTTCATTATTTTTTTTAAAAAAATGTTACCTTTTTTGGGCGCTATCTCAAAGACCGCCTGATGTTGGGCGCTATCTCAAAGACCGCCCCACATGTATATTTTTTTTCTTTTTTATTCTTTTCACAAATTTTAGACAATTTTGGACAAAGATGCAGTGCGAATAGAGTTGTGTATTTCTACAGTTTTTAATTTTTACACAATCAAAATAGACAACACGACTGTGGATGGTCTTAGTCTACTTATCATCCTCAGGGAGATGACCGGGATTCCAATTGTCATTCCCGTGGACGTGGTGGCGCGTGGCCTTAGGCCCTTTCTACATACACACGGCATCTTTGGCCTCGGGTTCCTTAATTCCGGTGGTTCCAATCAATATATATATATAATGTTTGAAAATGTCAAAATTAAGATGCTAATAATTAAATTGAAAAACTTGAAGCCAGTCAACTTTTTGAACTACCAAACATACACAACAAAAAAAAAAATTAAATTAAATTAAAAAAAAAAAAACAAAAGAAATATCTTTCTGGTAAAAAAAAAAAGAAAGAAAAAGTCCAAACGCCCATTCATTATTTTGGGTGGGACACCCACTTTCCTAATTCATTCACCCAAGGAGGAAAAAGACATGAATACCCCTCCAAAACCTTCAAAACCTTTCTATCTTATCAGCCTTGACCACAGGATTAGCCTTAGAGATGGCTTCCCGACCCGAACCCTTAAAATCAAAGGTACACTTGTGTTCCTCTGGGTACCGATGACTTGAACAGAAAGTAAACCCGCACCGGCAGTTAAACCCTGTCAACCCGACCCGTTTCTTACAGCTACTACACCTGTTCTTAACAACCGAACCCGATTTTACAGCCACTTGATTTTCTCCTGTAGATGATGCCGATGATGAAGATGAGGACGAAGAAGAATCGGCTACAGAAGAAGTGATTGATTCTGGTTGTTGGGTTATGATTGTTTGTTGTTCGATAGATTTTTTAGGGTTAAGTGATTTCTCAACGGCTAATTTTGCTGAAGCCGATTGTTCTTCTTTGATTCGAAAATCTCTGTAACACTTTGAACAGAGATTCAAAGTCGCCGCCGTACCGAAAAATCCACACCCGTTTGCACATAATCTGTGGGTTTCGGGTTGTTGTTGTTGAAGCCCTGTCTCATCTTTGATTCGATTCCAGCTTTCCTCAGAACCCATCTTCTATCTTTCTCTCTCTAGTTTTTCTCTCTCTAGAATTCTCTCTTCTTTCGCAAAACTCAGAACGAAACGAACGAACACAAATTGAATGATTTTAGAATACCTGCAGAGCAGACATGCTTCAATATATATAGATGTGTAGAGGGTCACAGAATTCTAGTTCAACATTGAATGGAATTCGTGTACTGACCAAAATACCCTTTACTTTCATCTGAAGAAAGGGAAGTATTGATTGTCGTTATTTTATTATGCAAGGGTGTTTTAGGAATTTGCTTGGTCTATAATACATTAGGAACTTCCTAGAAATTCTTGTTCCCCTTTTTATCTTTCTTCGACTTTAAGATTCCGTGTCTGTGGATTACACGGCGAAAGTTACTGTTTGGACCATGTAATCAGTCAGCAAATAAGTCTTCATCTTAACAGTTCTTTTTACTTGAAGAATCTCACAAATCAACGGTCTTGATTGATTAGTATACTGAATTGACAGTAATCGAGAAGCACATGATCATTCATTTAACTACTCCACTACAGTAACTTTTTTTAAAAACCGGATTCAGCATAGAAAAAGAAGAAGAGAAAAAAATACCAACTACTTTCTCTTGCGACCACGTTTCATAGTCCGAATTGGTCATCAGTGACAGTGTGGTGGTGGGCCCCATACCTATTTACGATTTTAGATAAGAACGGCGGAGATTAGTTTATTAGGCCGGCAAAAACGAGGGTGGGGCTACTATGTCGTCATCGTGTGATAAGAGAGTTGTCAGGCGAGCCGCCGCGGAGTTCATTTTTCTGATCCACGTGTTTACGTGGGTCAGGGGGGCCTACCATGTAGTTCCGTTGAGAGTTGTGACGGGTCACCACTCAACAGGATGATGGAGTTACCTCTGTTTAAAGCTTTACAAATGACGTGGTGGGTCATCTTAACCCAAATTAAACGTGGGTCAACAAAAGTGAGTTTGTTGCCAAGTGGGGTATTGACGTGTCAAGTTTGGAGAAGACCGTCGTGACTCGTGAGACACCAGGGACTAAGAGCCTCTCCAATGCAAACATGGTCTGTTTAAAAGTGGTGTGCCACGTAGGAAGCACATCTATTTTTTTCTTAAAACCGTCTCCAATGCAAATGTGCTCATCTAATGTGAAGATGATGTGGCAGGTAGTTGGGAAGACATCCTCTAGTCCATCCTCTTGTTCTAGAGGTTCACCAAGAGGATGTATTCCCATCCTAGTCAGCAAATTCAATTAAATATATTATTCTTTCTCCTCTTTTTTAGCAAATCTTGTTAAAGATTTTATTTTTTCTTTCCTTTTTTACAACTAAAAAAATAAATTATTTAATTAATTAAATGCCACATAGGCAAAACAAACAACCACACCACATTTGCATTGGAGATGCATTTTTTTTCCAACATAAATTGTGGAACTTTTTTCTTCACATAGGAAGCAAGTCTCAAGAGAATATCTTGAGCGTCATGCCACATAGGAAGCAGAGCACATTTGCATTAGATATGCTTTTATGCTAAAAAGAAAAATGCATCTCCAATGCAAATATGGTTTGGTTGTTAGTTTTGCCTATGTGACATTTAATTAATTAAATATTTTATTTTTTTAGTTGTAAAAAAGAAAAGAGAAAATAAAATCTTTAATGAGAGTTACTAAAAAAGAAGAGAGAGAATAATATCTTTAACTGAATTTGCCGACTAGGATGAGAAGACATCCTCTTGGTGAACTTTTAGAACAAGAGGATGGACTAAAAGATTTCTTCCCAACTACCTGCCACATTATCTTCACATTAGATGAGCACATTTGCATTGGAGACGGTTTTAAGAATAAATTAGACGTGCTTCCTACGTAGCACACCACTTTTAAGCAGACCATGTTTGCATTGGAGTGGCAAGTGTGCTCATCTAATGTAAAGATGATGTGGCAGGTAGTTGGGAAGACATCCTCTAGTCCATCCTCTTGTTTTAGAGGTCCACTAAGAGGATGTCTTCCCATCCTACTCAGCAAATTCAATTAAAGATATTATTCTCTCTCTTCTTTTTTAGCAAATCTCATTAAAGATTTTATTTTCTCTTTCTTTTTTTACAACTAAAAAAATAAAATATTTAATTAATTAAATGCCACATAGGCAAAACTAACAACCAAACCACATTTGCATTGGAGATGCATTTTTCTTTTCAACATAAATTGTGGAACTTTTTTCTCCATATAGAAAGCAAGTTTCAAGAGGATGTCTTGAGAGCCATCCCACATAGGAAGCAGAGCACATTTGTATTGTGAATGTGGTAAAATAAGACTGCCACGTAAGAAGAATGTACATTTCTCAAAAAAAATCTTCAAATACTAATGTGAAGATATAATTTTAAGTTGAGTTAATGGAATGCCATTGGTAGAATGGAAAGACACTAGTATGAAAAACGAGGATATTGTGAAGTTGAATGTCTAATTCTTTCAAATTTTAGACATTCAACTTCACAATGTCCTCGTTTTTCATGTCAATTCCACCAATAACATTCCATTCTACTACTATCTCAGTTTATTTGAAGAGTTTTTTTTAGAAAATGAGTATTTTTCCTGCGTGGCAGTTTTATTTTACCACATTTATATTGCATTGGAGATGTTATGACAAATAAACAATGTGGTTTCATTGTGGGCCCCGTTTCACATTTTGTTGTTTGTTTTAGCATATAGCCATGGATTTTTCGCGCTTGACTCATGAGAACTATTTGTACGAACAACCTACAACTGGGCTCTCAAAAAAAAAAAAGTAAACTCTAACTCTTTAAATCATAATCGTTAAGTTAAAAATGAGTTAGGACAGGGAGACACTCGTGATCATAGAGATGATCTCTTACCCATTTGGGTTGGGTCAACTCTACTAACCCAAACTTTAGGCAAATATGGTAAAGTTGAAATTTGGGCAAGTATTAATAGATACCCGTCTAACCCAAATTTAAATTCGGTGATGCTAGGCTTACCGAAAAGCCCATAAAATTTCTCACCGAAGGCACAATCTACAGTGGATGCATATCACATGAGCGCGAATCATGAGAGTATGCAAATTACAACCTTCTCGTACAAATTTTTAGCTTTCAAAAAAGGAAAACTAACCTTTTGTCTCATTAAACTCAAAACCATTTTCTACATGCTTCTTTTGTCTCTGCAAAAGTTAAACCATGCATTTACTTCATCTCTAAAACTTAAATCCTCTGTTGTAAGTTTATTTTTTTTGTTTGTCATAGCAACTAGCAAGTACAAATTAGTTAGCCCAACCCAATCAATCAACAAAAATTTGTAAAACTTGACCAACCCGAATAACCCTAAAAATCTGAAGAAACTTATTGGGCCATGCATGGGCAATAAGGTTGTGTATTTATTTTAAAGTATAACGATCTTATTTTCATCTTCATTTCGACTTTCACAGCATACAAAAACTCAAGAGTCTAACATAATTTTTTGGGCAGATGCATGAAGTAAGAGATCCCTTAATATAAAGAGAGAAAAATAGTTGCCGGTAGAGAAAGAGAGGATAAGGCTTTTTTTTTTTTTTTTTTTTTTGTGTGTGTGTGTGTGTGTTTTAAAGAGTGTTGGGCGATCATCAGATCGCGCTTCGATATATGTCCCCTCTACTAAGAAGTGAAAAATTGAATGTATTAACTAATCAAGAAGATTGCACTAACAAACCATGAATTCATGGAGCAATGGATGATCCCACTAGACTTGCTTCTAAAAGCTCTTCAATGGACCCTTTAGATTGAGAAATACCCAAATGTACCACTTTTCAAAAGAATGCCACCCTGGTACGATATTTTCCAATTTCCACGAAATCTCCTAGGCTGACACTGACCGACAAGCGCCACACACGCTGGTAAAAAGAAAAAAACGTAAAAACCTCTCAGCTCGTACTCTCTCTGTGGCTCTCGTCTCTCACTCGCTCCCCTCCGTTAACGAATAAACCAGGGTCCATTTTAGCTCTTTTCCACAAATCTCCCGCTTACATGCTCCCCAGGCTACCACGTTTGCCTTCCGCTGGATTGGCGTTTGAAACTGTTGAAAATGTGGTAAGGTCATTCTAGGGATTTTTTTTTATCTGTTTCTCCTTTTTAAGACTTCTGAGTTTTATCTAGATTTGGATGTTTGATAGTTTTATCTCCCTAAGTTTCGATGTTTGATGTGGACAATGCTAGCGTGACACCAAGGGGTTAGGGCCCACTCCAAGGTTTGATTTTTGATAAGAATGTTCATTTCACCATCATCTTCACAAAAAATCTGCGGATTCTAACTCGATCTAAAGTTGACTTATATTTCTTACAGTTTATTTATTACGGTTGATTGAAATAAACTTTTTTTTATAACCTAAAAAGGGGAGAGAAAAAAAAAGAGGAGGGAGGGAGAAAGAAGAGAAAGGAAAGGAAGAAAGAGATCCAAAAAAAACAAGAACAAACCAGCAACAATTACAATTACGAAACAGAAAAAGTTGATAGGGTTAGAAATTTTAGAATCTGCTAATTTTTTATATGTACGATTTATATAGTGAGAAAAATATTCTCACAAAAAAATCGGACCTTAGAGTGGGTTGGTGTAGAAACGGACACCATTTTTTTGATGTCACGCTAGCATTTGATGTTGTTTAGGGCATTTCACACTCTAATGGATCCCCTTAATCCCTAAAAACGGATCCCAATCTATCATTTTAGGGATCCATAGTGGAGGGTGTGATCGGATTAGCGGCACACTAATCGGATGAGCAGCGCGCTCATTGGATGAGCGACACACTTAATATTTAATTCTTAAATATTAAGAAAGCTATTTCTCTCTCCCACTTTTTCTATTTTTTCTCCTTAAACAAAAGAACACAACATATCTCAACTGATTTTTTTTTTCTCTCTTCTTTTTTCTCTATTTTTTTTTTGTTTCTTCACCTATTTTTAGAGATTCCCCACTAGAGTAAAACACCTTTTCATCATGAATTTTTTATTTTTTGGGATCTATTTTTAGATTTCCCACTAGAATTGCCCTTAGGATTCTGCAACCCACCCTTGCAATCTTTGTTTTTGTTTTGTCCACTAATTGTTTTGTTTTACACATCATGGTTAGAGTCTATTTTCCACTCAGTCAATTGAAGACGTCGTGTACGTGGACTAAAAGTTAAAATAAAATAAAATCTGGACTAAAAGTTAAAAATAATATTTGGTTGGGCGGATTAAAAATTTAAACAGTTGAAAAATAAGGACTAAAAAGTTCATTTCTATCTTTTTAATGGGTCGGTTCCGGTTCCGGTTCCGGTTCGGTTATTGAACTACCCGGACTCTCTCTTTCTAAGAGAAACCCTACGCCTACTCCTTCCGTCCTTCTTCAGTCTCCAGTCGCCTCCATGAAACCTCGTCTTCCGGTCACCGTGAACCTCTCCCTCTGGCACTGGTACGTCTCTCTCTAGCTCACTAGCTCTTGCTTGCTTTGGTTTTCTAGTTGGGTTTTGCGTCTGATACATAATTTCTTCTGGTTTTAGGCTCCATTGGATGTTACTTTTTTTATTTTATTTTTCTGTTATGTTTCTTCTTTTGTGTTGAAAATTGCAAGAAGACCCATGTCATTTCTACTTCGTTTTCTGTAGTAATAAAGCTCGTTTCTAAGTATCTCCAATTTTAGTTGTTCTAGGGTTAATGGGTATTTGTTATCTTTCAATTTTAAGGTTTCAGAAGTTCAATAACCAGCATTTGTACTTGATGATTTTTAGATTTTTTTTTACTGCTCTGCACTTTTCACCAATTTTCTATTATTCTGGTTAACTTTGTTGATTTGAAAGAATTGAATTTACCCATCATGAGGTTTATTTGAAACTCAATTGCAGGTGAATTATTGAGGAGAAAATTGGGTCTTAAGCTTCAACAAAACTGGGTTAAAGTTTAAGAATTTTGGGAGAACCCTAAGAATGGTTCCTTCTCCAATGTTAATTGATGTAGACCAAGAAAATAAATTGGAAGTCGGTTTGAAAGTCCCATTAAACCAAGATGATAAGAATCTGAGGTGTACGAATAATTGTGAGGATACTAACTTTGACATGGAAGCTTTGTTGGATCAACAAACTGTGGTACCAGCCGCGGCGGAAAGCTCAGAGGTTGAAATAATTGAATGTACAAATGCTAGTGAAATTAGGTTGCCGGAAGGTGATGACCCAGATGCAACTGAGTATTCTAGCTCTTTTGGTGATACCGTTTCGGGAAATGATGATGGTTCAAGATTGAGTGACGCTGAAGTCGAGTCTCATTTCTGCGGTGACAATGGACTGGGTGCTAATGTTTTCGATGGATTTAGTAGCTTATTTCAGATGAGGTACATTTTAATTTTTCTATGTTTTTATTCGTATTGTTATTTGCTTTGTTAAAATCTATGAAGAAAACTGCAGATTTCAGTGCTCCTTTTCTCCTAATTATGCAGCATAATATACACATTGAAACATTTTTAATTGCTGCTTTCTATTTCCAGTAAAAGAACTATTTTGTGAAAGTTTATTTGCAACCTCTGAAGAAAGCTTTGGTGGTTTACCGAAAGTTGTTAATACTCTTATAAATGAGTTAACTACATTGTTTTTCTGTTAGTGAATGAATTAATTACATTATAAATGGTTGAACATTTAAGGGTTGATTAGAATGTGGTGAAAGAAATTTTAAGAATTCAGAGTTCAAAACTCCTAAATTTATTAGTTAGAGGGAGATTCTGCACTAAAGGTTTCAGATTGCATATTCCAACTTGGTAAGATTCAACCTATTTATGTAACATGTCAATCTTTAGGATGTTGTTTGAAAGCGTATCTTCAGATTTTTCTTTCCTTTTCTGTTGTTCATTTACACCCCCACCCCCTTTCCAGTTCTAGTTATCGACACACTTGTTTCATAGTTGGATAACGAAACATATTCAGGTACCGCTGAAAATTATTATTTTAGCTAAATTTCATTTATGACAGCATTCAATTAGAGATTCGTGTATGGGTCACATGAGTTATTATGTGCTTATGTGCTAATCGTTTTCGAGTCCAAATTATCAGGAAGAAGAAGTTGACAGCTCATTGGAGGAGGTATATACGTCCTTTAATGTGGCGGTGCAAATGGGTAGAACTGAGGATAAAGGAATTTCGGGCCCAGGCATTAAAGTATGACAGAGAACTAGCAGCATATGAACAAAGAAAGCAATTGGAGCTAGGACAATACGCATCAGAAGGTTGTGGGAGAACACTGCCATTTTGCAGACAAATTTACCGGAAAAAACCCATGAAGAGGAGGAAAAGAAAGAAAAGTGAAGACATGGTTGATATACCATCATATATGTCCTTGCACAACCTGTTCTCCTATTATGGTACAATTTAATTGCATCTGAACTCACATATTCTTTTTTTTGTGCATCCACTGAAGTCTTATGTAACTTTTTCCATGTGCCTTTTTGCAGAGAATAAGAAACCTGATGCAGATGCTGCTTCTGTGGATGAAGATTGTGGTAATCAAGGTAAGAATTGATTCTTGTGCTTCATCTGTCATTCTGGAGTCATTTCAAAGTTGATTAGTTATAGCTGAAGAAAAGGATTAGCAGCATGTTGGTTTTATAATATTTTCAACTATTCGCGCGTATTATCCACTTGACAACAAGAAACTGCATTCCACAGAATGGTCTTTGTGTTATTCCCAACCTCCCTGCAATGTTGAATTGAGAAAGAAATTCAAGGCTTTCCTGTTTGTTGTTTGAAGGGAAGAAGGCCCCGCATTTCTGTTACATGGTACAGACTGAAGTTGTCTTTTCATCAATTTTTCTATCAACTAAACTAGAGCTATCCTGAAGTTCTTTTTCTTTTTTCTCTTAGTTATCTTAAAGGCTTAAGTGCTTAACCACAACCCTGCGCATGGTAATCATGTGTTTTAATAAACATATTCTGGAGTTGTATGATGATTATCTTTTTATTCCCTTTTAGCAAAAAGCACTTGGCCTTCCAGAGTGTATTGATGTTTCCCAGCATATCCATTATTTGTTCTGCTGGGTTCTTTAGATCCATACTAGCTCAAGTGTTGTCCTTTGAACCGGCTTTTCCTACTCCCCATATATCTGAAATTTCTGTTTTAGTGGCCAAATTTAGTATGCTGAAGTCGCCTGTTGTCAGTTGATGTTAAATTTAAGGTTCATGAGGCTTTCCTCTACAATGAACTACCGTTGGATGTAGGCTCCATTACTGAGAGCTATTCATACTATGCTTTTAATGTTTTATTCACATGTATATATCCTATCATTTTCTGAAGAAATGCTTTGTTTTATCGCTTGTTGTGAGATGGTATCATGTGATACTCATATGTGGCCAGCTTTGTCACAATTGAGCTAGCACGCGGCATGTGGCAATGTTCTTTGATTTGAGGGCTTTGGGATGATTTTCCAAGGCACTTAGTTTCTTTGTTCTTTTTTGAGATTCTTTTCTTTACATATATTCTGTAAATTTCTGATAAAGAACTGCGAGGAAATTACAAGTAGCAGTACTATAACCTAGATCATACCATAAGCAGTGAACTGTATGCCATATTGCTGTATGATAAATCGTGAGCTCCAAAATACCAAATACTGATATTTCACCAAAATATTAGTGCAATAGAGTTGGACTTTCCCTGATGGCCTTGGTTGAGGCTTCCCCAGTTGTAAACTGCATATGTTGAAAGGCAAAGGCAACCAAAAGCTGGGTTAAAGTCTTACACCGTCGAGCCTTCTGGTGAAGATAAAACCTGAGACTGTGCAGTGACTGGAAATAGTATTATTAATGCAGCAATGAATGGTTTGAAACGCAATATGGGATCACATATAGTATCATATGTGCTGAGATGAATCATGTACTTCTCCATTATTGATCACATATAGTATCAAATGTTTTTACATTTATCATTTACGTTTATAATATCAATTATCTTCCAGTATATATTGTGATTAGTAATGCAGTATTGCCCAAAATTGCAACATTTTGAAATCTTAAAGGTTTTATCTGAGTATCTGCAACAGATCTTTTCAGCATTGCATCATTTAATTGCAAAAGTTTTGTTTCACTGCTTAATCTGTCAATTATTCTTATTGCAGCAGATGTTAACAGCAATGACGAACTTGATGTTAATTGTGAATGGCCGTCACTTGAGTGTAGAGATGGTGATAATTCCATTGAGCAGATCCTCTGGAAAATCGAAATTGCCCAGTCTAAAGCTCAGAAGCTAAAGACTCAGGTTGACAAACTCCTTAGCACAAATGCTGGAAAGTTCTCTTCCATGGAGAATTTGAGTCTTCTGGTGTCTAGTGACCTGCCGACCAGCTCTGCTAGAAGTCCTACTTTCTCTCCACGCCATGGGGACGCGATGCCAATTGGAGCACTATATACTCCTCCTCGACATATATCTGAGTATGAAATCGGGGATTTGGTCATGCCGGAGAGTGCAGTTTCAAGTTATGGAGAGGTGACTCCTCTTCCCGATATAATTGAAAGCACGGTGGGGCTGTTATCTGCTGCTGAAGCCTCTCTTGATCATCCGCAGGATGGGGATTCATGCAAAGACGTAAGCTTTTCCTCTGATATATTAGGTGGCGTCTGGTTCATGATCTTAATACCATTCATTGTTTTTTAAGACAAGGGATACAAAAATCCCAAAAAAATGCATTTAGTTAGGTTATTTTTTAGAAATGTGTTTCATATACAATCCTAAAAACTGCCCGAAACCTGGAAACAAAAAAGTTGTTTTTGGTGATATTGTATCCATTTCCACAGTTTCTTAAGTTCAAAAATATTATTCAAATTTTATACCGAACTTGTTTTTGGATATTGAAAATATGGAGAATACAACCCAGATTTCCGTATTGCATCCAAAATCTTCTTATGGAAAACTTGAAGCTCAGACTATTAAACAGTTTTTTCTCTCGAATAGAACACCGCTTCTTTAATTCTTTCTATTACTAACATCGATTTTCATTTTCATGTCTGCAGCTGGTGGATAATGTTATCATTAATAATCATGCAGCTGAGAAAGAGTTACACAGTTTTGAAAAGGTCAGTACTCTGCCAACGAAGGTGAAGGAGGAACAAGAGGAGAAGAACATCGTTACCCCTCTTGTTGCAGCAGCTCCGGAACCTGAACAACCAGCTCAGGAAACCATTGTGCCTAAGGAAGAGTCAGTTATGAAGCTTACCTTATGCTCAGAGATCCATGTTCCTAAGAACAAGAGAAAGCGAGGGGAGCGCAAACCTGGATCGGGTGCTTGGAATGCTGAGAAAATATCTACGCAGAGATCCTCAGGTGAGCCAGATAATTAGTGAGTTTAAAAGTCGTACAAATTTTTTTTTTCCCGGTTGCCATGAAGAAGCAATAAATTAAATTGTTTTTTTCATGGAATAGGAGGAAGATTATTGTTGAGCAAGAGGTAAGCTCTTATTACTCTTCAATGGGGGTAATGTACATAAATGTTTGTGTGAAAATCAATATTTTTTATTTTTCTACAACCCATCCTTTTTTGCTCGTCTGTGATCGATTTATATTGCTTTGAGTTTCTTATTGAGCAATTTTTATTATGCCAGAGCTCATATCTGTAAAGTCCAATGATTACGTTATAGCATGCAAACGTAATGGTACTGGTTAGCTTCTCTCTGCATGTTACATGTTGGATCTTATGTGGATCTTGTCGATATTTTCGTAACTCACACTTTTAGTGAAAATACACAAACTTTCTGTAGTTGCTGATTCTTCTTGGAGAGACAGATTTAATCTCTGTCATTCAGAAATGAAGCTGCTGTGGATGGCAGATTCTTTCTTTGTTTATGAAGGTTTCTGTTTAATTTCTTTGCTGGAAATCAGATACTACTTGAGCCAATCTCAGACTTCTATATAACTTAGAATTCTATCACAAAACTTGACTCCTGTCGTAAAATGGATCAGGTTGATCGGATGCAGAACATCATAAGAAAATCTGATATAAAATTGGTTGATCATATTATGGTGTTAAGTTTCTTTTACCCAAACCAAATTTGATCAAATCAAGGATCTTGTTTTTTCCTTATGATGAACCAGGGTTTAATACATTTGTATGTCATTAACAGGCCTATTTCCTGGGACTTTTTTTTTTTCATGGATAAGGAGATCATCCTTAGGTAAAATACGGTTTTTCTAGCTTGACATCGTTTTTTGACACCGTAAGATTACATCTCATTTTTTAAAGTGGTTCGAGGAGCAGGAATGTAATTAATGGATTTTGAGAGTGTATTTTGATTGGGGGTTCAGTCAATAAAGTAAGTATGAGTATTATTTGTGGTCAAAACCCGCAGTCCCTGTAGTCTATCTCGGTAAAATAAGCCCTTGGCTCATGGCTATGCATGTCTCACAGTCTGGTGTAAGCATAGTGTAAGAATAAGTTGGAGGTAACAAATACAAAGCATGAGCCATTAACTTTCAATGACGATTCCGAATCCGAAGTCCGAACCAGGACCAATTCGTTGACACATTCATGAGAGAGAGTGGGAAAAGTTTATCAGCCCTTCAAGTGGGTCCCACATGTTTGGTGTTGATAAATGTACACCTTTTTTGGTGTTCAAATACCAGTCCCAATTTGAGATAGTCGTTTTGAAATCCTTACCAGTGGCGTAGTGGGTCTTCTTGACTCACATTTAACGTGAGTCACGAAAAGTGTATCTGACGCCGCGTGGGGTTTTGACGTGGCAGGTCTGGAGACTGACGAATAAACAACAGTGGTTTGTTTGGTGGGCTGAGTTTTAGCTGACGTGGGACGTATGGATAAACCACGTGGTTGTTTTTGTTTTGTTTGGGGGGTGAGTTGTAGCTGATTAGAAAGACTGTCTTATCTTATCCTCTCAATTAAACAACTGGATTTAATTACGGTAGCACTAATGACGTCACCAAAGCATCCAACGGTTCTCATTATTTCATGTACTTCTGTTCGCCTTTAGAGCATTTCCAATGCAAATGTCTTGGTATGTTTTATAAGACAATGTCTAATCTGTGTGGAATTAAAATCCTTACAATAAACAGTTACAAAAAATGCATTTCCAATGCAAATGTCTTGTGATGACTTTTTAACTTATGTGGCACTTACATTTTGAATTTGTCAAACATATTTTGTTTAAAAAGTAACTAAAAATTTTGGAGGAATTTTTTTTTTGCTGGTGTGGACTGTAAAACATTGTGAAGATGAGTGTCTATTCTAACTATTGCCCCATCAGCATCGCATACTTTCTTCACAGACATTGGAGAAGGTTTTTTTTAATGAGAATGTCTATTTATCGTACGTGACAGTCTTATTTTACCACATTCACATTAGCATTGGAGATGCTCTTAGGAATTAAATTGCAATTTGCAAACCAAGTCCCTCTTGCAAATCCCTCGTCAAGTCTATTGCTATTAATATCACGAAATAATTAAAAAATGTTAGAGGGTGTGCATAATCCAGGAGCAAGTACTCCTTGTTGTCAATGGTTGATCATCTGCTGTTTTCAGGTTGGTCGTTTTTCTCTCTCTTCTCTCCGCCCGTTAGGGGATTTTTCTACGAATTAGTAACGCTTTCTCATTTACGCCCTTTGTTTGCACTTGTAATTGGCAATAGTCCCATCATAAAAAAAAAAAAAAAAAATTCAGATAGAGGATGCAAAATATGTCTTGACCTGTCAACGATACCCTAACTCGACTTTAAGTTGTTTTATAGGCACCCTCGAAAATCCTATTGGCAGGCCCCAGTTATAGGCACCCCTCGAATTTGAATTTTTTATTGTTGGCAGTCCCCAATCTTATTGGCACCACGCAATCGGAAACCAGATTTTTTTCGTTTCAAAAATATAAAATATGCTACGAAATATGTGGGAATTCTGAAAAATTAATTGATTGATGGTGTTTTAGACGATTGGAAGATACAATGCCCTCTTCCATCAGGATTTAAAATGGAGACTGTCAATAGTAATTGTAGAGTCAAATCAAATTGACCAAGTCCAACGTAATGTGCCTGCCAATAACATTTCGGGGGTGCTTCTAAAATTTCACCTCCACTTAAGGCTTGTTTTAGTTAGCAATTGAGCCCAATACAACTGGGCTTGGGGAGAAGGGGCTGGGCTTTTTTCCAAGGCGACTTAACCCACAAGAAGAAGAAAAGAAAAAGAGAGTAGTAGTTAGGGTGTTTTTGTAGTAGCAATGGCCATGGCGATGCAAACTGGTTTAGGGATCACCAAGCTTATAATAATGGTCGGAGCAGGTATATTATTATTATTTTTTTTTCAATTCATAATTTCCTTCCCTTAACAAATTTTATGAATCAGATTTTCTGTTGATCAATTTTTTAAGGTTGAAGAAGAATTCGATTTTGATCACGAATTCTTTCTTTGTTTTTGCTACAATTTTGGAACTTTCTCATTTACAATTTCTTCAAACTTAATACTTATTCTTACACCCTATTAACACCCCTCTTTAGAGTCCACATAGAGATAATCCCAAGGCTGTTTTTCCAATGTGATATTCTTACTAGTACTCATAAAAAAAATGTTGTTATCAATTACAAATCAACAGTATTTAAGGAAGTAAAGAGGTTTAAAAAAGAAGCCTAAAGGAAAATTAGACAAATTTACCTCAGGCTAGATATAGAAGGATAGAGGTTTAAAGAGGAGCCAGGGGTAGCCAACTAGTGATTCTGCCCTTGGTCTGAAGTAAGAAACTACAATGCTGATGTTTTCTGTTATTCATGATGGAAATGATAACATAACAAGATCTAAACAAGAAGTTTTTTCTTGTTTCTGGAAACTTATTTTTGTTGTTGTTTTGACGTAAGTAACTAAAGCGCGAGTCGGAGCGGGAATGAAAGTAAGAGCGGGAGCGTCGGAACGGCCGATTAAAAAATGTTCTTAGTTCTAAAATACCTTCGGAACGAGAGCTTCGGGGCGTAGTTCAGAGCGGGAGCGCGAGGTTCCGGAGCGGGAGCATCACCCCTATACCAAAGTTTCGGTTACTAAGGTTTTCACATTACTATCGCGTAGGTTCGTCGACTAGCAATGGATCGGTCCGACAAATAGCTTCGTCACACCAACTAACTTTTATAAATGGAGATTGCTGCCCTCCCCTTGTAATGCAGTTTTGGATTGAATAATATCCTAATTAGCGATCGAGTTGAGTAGAGATCGATTGAGTTCTTGTTTAAATCGCTTCCGAGTTACATGACCAATGGTCTGATGCAAAATGATGCATGTTGATCAAGTTCAACAGCTGCCCAAGAAGCTTGATCAGGGTTTGAGTTGATTTCATATTTCTGAATTCCTACTTTCCTAGTCCTGATACAATTTAGCTGTGCCTCAAACTTGGGGAAACAATAAGAAATTGAAAACAAGCACAAACAATATGATCCAAAATTGACAAACATGATGATACCCCAACAAATCTATTGTAGGCTAACCTAAAACTTGTGTTACTAGTTTCTTCTTCTTTCTGCATTTGCATTTAGAACCTTTTTTTGGAAGAAGAACAATATATGACTTACCAAGTAACTTGTGTGAGTTATGATATTTTTATTTTAAAAAATTAGAGTATAAAAATTTCTCACGTCACTACCGCTATTTGTTCACCTTCTTTTTACTCTATGTATGCATCGACTCTTTTCTCCACCACACTAATACTAATGCGTTCTAGAATTGTGCATAACTCTCCAATATTTTTCAAAATAATTGTTTAAACCTCAATAACTAGAACCATAGGAAAGAGGTGAAGCTCCTACTACGAAACCTTGCTCCAGCTCCCGAACCTCACTCGCACGGGTTGAGCACATTATTTCTTATTAACACCCTAATAACTTTACGCCTTATCTACATCAGTTTGTGAGGCCCATAGGACTCCACTCTTTGTTATGCTCTTAACTTACATGACATTTTAGCATTATATACAATAGTACATATACACACACGGAAATATACAGTTGCTCCTGAGGTGCTTTGAAACTTGATACATTTTTTAATTGGATGTTTTAGCACTTTTGTTTCCGCTATTGCTCTTATTATGTTTTCGCTCCACGTTCTAGTTACTTCAATTAGATTTGAACTTAGTTGGCATTTGTTGGTATTGGTTTAAAATAATTGAATTTCGATTAAGTCGGAGGTAAAGTAATCTGAAACATCTTTTTTTCTTAGAGATTTGACAATTATTAAGAGAATAGTAAGAGCTCATGTCAAATTTAATCATAGGCCCCGCTTGGTATGCAAGAAAAATTCGCATCTGCAATTATTATTGGTCAAATTGATAAATCAATTGCTTGATATGGTATTCCTCTACTAGTTAGGATACTTATGGCCCTGTTTGTCCATGCAAACTACTACTACCACAGCTGTAGTAATTTGCATTCTGTAAATTTTCTCCGCATACTAAGTAGGGCCATAGTTACAAAATCTTGTATAAGTAAAGGTTCTCTCCTTTCGTTACTATTGGTCTATCTTCGCCCTTGACTCCATGGAAAAATAGTCCCCTCATGAAAAAAAAAACCGTGTATTATACGTGCGTGCGACAAATAGACGGAACTACGGAAGCAGGTACTTCAAAATCCCAGCTGGTGTACGGTTGTATTTAATTAAAAGATAATCTAATCCAACCCTCTCATTATGAGTGTTGTTAATTAAGTTGGACCCACAGTTGTCCAAAGCCACGTGCCATCAAACAATTCCACTTACTAAAATAAAACCCTAATAAGAACTTTCTTTGTTATCTAGTCCACTGCAACTCATCTCATCTCTTCTTTTCTCGCTTCTGTTCCTGTTGCGCCTCATACACTTTTTTTTTTTCCCCTTTTTCTCTCTCTTCAAAATGGAAGCGGCGGCGCCTCTGTTTCACGCCTCCGTCGACCGCCTCGAAGTCCTTCTCAGACGATTCTCCATTTCAACTACTACTCACTCTATTATTTCTATTACTACTACCATTATTTACTAAGATACTTTCTCTCTCTCTATATATATATATATCTTTCTCTCTCTAAATCTTAGTAAAGGCGTTTCAGAACTCAAAAAGATCTTTGTTTGGCGTTAGGGTTTTATCTGTATTGGATTCAAGATGACGACTTCATTGAGGAGCTATGGTTCCTGCGCCATTGGTACCAATACCAGTAACAGGTAAATTTATTTCTTTTTTCCTGTTACGTCTCTTTTAAAGCTTTCTTCTGGTAATTTTTGTTGTGGGTTTTTTTTTTTTTTTTTTTTTTTTTTAAGGATTACTGATTACATGAACACCAGAAAAAAAAAATGGATTGCAGATTTATTTGTATGATTAGGTCTCGGATAGTTGCAGATTAGGTTTCTAAGAATCAAATTTCAGTAGGAGGAAAACTTTTTATTTGGAGGGTAGAAGTCATTTTTGATTTGGAATAAATTTTGGATAACAGGGTAAATTTGAACAGAGGCTTTAATGATTTATGTTGCAACTTTTAAGCTTTTTTATTTTTATTCACCTAATTAGATATTATTTCTTGACAGGAAAAAAAGTAATGGATAATGTATATGGTGATCACATTTAGAGACTTGATTCCACTCCTGCAATACATAAATTTGTTTGTAAATGATTGTTTTGTATAAATATGTTTTTTTAATCGTTTTGCAATATAAATATGTTATGGGTGGTTTGTATTTTCCAAGTAGAACACTGATAAAAAATGTTGATGCTATAACAATGATAATATTTGAATTCATATTTTTTATTTATTATTTTTTTGTTAACTTATTGAACAATGGCATAGCTGAGAATCGCTTCTGTGATCTGAATAAGAATTTGTGTTCTACTTGGGTCTTAAACAATCCCCTCATGATTAATCAAAAGCATTCCTGTATTTTACTTAATTCTTTTAGTACATACTCTTGATTATTTCTTTTGGTTTATCGTTAGAACAATCATGTGCACATAAATGAAAATGAGGTACCCGCATTTTCTTTTTAAGTGGCAAAGTGCAAAACCAGCTACTATGCAGTCTGAGATCTGCAAAATTCCTATGTGCTTGCCACATCAACCTATTTTGGCATGTTTTATTTTACTAATGTCACTCTTATGCTATAAGGAGGAGGAATGGAAGATGGAGGTCTCCAGAAGCAGCTGTCATCCCTAATTTCCATCTCCCAATGCGCAGTCTTGAGATTAAAAATAGGTATGCTATTATAGATGTTTCATTTGATGCATCCTTTCTTGCTTATTATATGTCTGAAACCGTACAACTAATTATCAAATAAGAATTTTCACGAGTTTTAGTTAGGGACTTATTCTCTTTGTATGGCTCCTTTCTAGTTTGGCTACCTAAATTCTTTGGTGTTGTTCGTATTCTTTTATGTGGTCATGTTTGCATGTGGCACTTGACTTCGCTTCCTCAAAAGAGTTCATAGGGCCTTTTAGCTTCTTAATCTCACCGTCGTCCCCAACAGCTTAAATTTAGAGAAAGAACACCCAAATTCTAAAGGAGGATTAGCAATAACTGAATTCTACATACGCTTTGCATCTTATTGGAGTGTGAGAGGAACTTCTAGAGAAAGACCAGAATGCAAAATATTGAGACTTAATAGAGAGGGTGATTACTGCGCTCCTTAACAAGAGATAAGTGATTCTCATGAAGTATATATCGAAGCAACATGTGATATTTGTACCTTCTTTTTTTGATAAGATGTGATGCTCGAACTTTGAAATTCAACTTGTTGAGGGATATGGTAAGAGATGAAAATAGGGAGGTTACAGGACATGTTCCCTAGAGAATTCTGGTCAGAACGCTCCGAATGAATTTTGCATTCATACCTGTTCTTGCACAATAGTAGAATAATCATATGGGCTTGAAAAGAACAGCACACAGACTCACTGACCTTGCTCTTTCTTATAATATAGGCTACTGCATGGGTAATAATTGTCTTTGAGTTGGTGCTAAGTATTGAGGCATGCTGTAATGTTGGGTTAGATAGTGGAAGCCCATCCTCATCTGTTTTCTTGTTCTTGCAGTTTAGCAGGTTCCTATTGGCAGATTATCATTGAAACTCCTGTTTACTGTAATCCTAGAAGTAGTTTTCCATTTTCTGCTGTCCTGACTTTTTAGATCCTATATTAATTAGTTTTAAACTAGCTTCAATGGATTGCAAGGTCTTTATTTCATACTGTCAGCAATATTTGCTTTGATGATTTAGATTTGTCGAACTTATATCCCAGTATCTTTGATGATTTAGACAATCTAAGTAATGATTGTCTCATATGATGAACACCAAAGAACTTTTTGACTATCTTATATGAGTCCGGATATATGTACAGGCTTAAATGTACAGGTTAGATGTACAGCCTCTTGTGGGGCCCACATGAGGCTGATCTGAGGGCCGAGGTTTTGTTAAAATGTTCTTCTCATCATGTAGATCATCTTCACCAAAAATCAGTCAATTCTAAAACTTTTAGCCCCACCAAAAGTTGATCGGAATTTGATTAAAAATTAACGGTGAGAAATGAACGATGAGAAATAGAGACAACTTTTAGTGGGTCTAGAAGTTTTAGAATTGACTGATTTTTTGTGAAAATGATCTACATGGTAAGGACAACATTTTCACAAAATCTCAACCCTTAGATCAGCCTCATGTGGGCCCCACAAGAGGCTGTACATCTAACCTGTACATATATCCGGACTCATCTTATATATATGCTTTATTTTATATGCATTTACTGAATCCGAAATCTACATTTTGTCATGTACAAAATCATGTCAGTAGGAAATTGGTATGTTGGACATTGGTGGTTTTGGATGGTACTACCTAGAGGTTGTTTTCTTGATGCTAAATGTGCCTTTGGCCCTTAACATTGCAGGACATCTTCAGAGGATATAAAGGCGCTAAGATTGATCACAGCCATTAAAACTCCTTATCTTCCTGATGGCAGATTTGACCTTGAAGCTTATGATGCCTTGATGAACATGCAGATCGTAAATGGTGCTGAAGGTGTGATAGTTGGAGGCACAACTGGTGAAGGCCACTTAATGAGCTGGGATGAACACATCATGCTCATTGGACACACTGTCAACTGCTTCGGCGGATCAATCAAAGTAATTGGAAATACTGGAAGTAACTCAACCAGAGAAGCAATCCATGCCAGTGAACAGGGATTTGCGGTTGGGATGCACGCAGCACTTCACATCAATCCTTATTATGGAAAAACATCTTTGGAAGGCCTCGTTTCTCACTTTGAAACAGTTCTTTCCATGGGTCCCACAATCATCTATAACGTGCCATCAAGGACGGGCCAAGATATTCCTCCTTCCGTGATCCAATGTGTTGCAAAAAGTGCTAACATGGCCGGAGTTAAGGAATGTATGGGCAACGAACGGGTTAAAGAATACACAGATCAAGGTATTGTTGTATGGAGTGGAAATGATGATCAATGCCATGATGCAAGGTGGGGTTTTGGTGCTGCAGGAGTGATTTCTGTTGCTAGTAATCTGGTTCCTGGATTGATGCATCAACTCATGTTTGGAGGCAATAACACTTCACTGAATTCAAAACTCATGCCATTGATAGATTGGTTATTTCGCGAGCCAAATCCAATCGGAATGAACACAGCTTTGGCACAATTAGGAGTGGTGAGGCCAGTTTTCCGGCTACCTTATGTTCCTCTCCCTCTAGCGAGAAGGGTGGAGTTCGTGAACATAGTTAAGGAAATCGGGCGAGAGCATTTTGTGGGCGAAAAGGACGTACAGGTTCTTGACGACGATGACTTTATCTTGGTTGGTCGGTATTGATCTCAGTTTTTTCATGGTTTAACAGCTTTAGCTTTTCTAGGTTTTTGTTGATAAGAGTATGTTGAGGGGTAAAGCTACAATTTTTAAGTTATATCACCATAAGTTGGTTTCCATAGGTTTGCTTTTCTTTGCAGCTCTGGAACTGAAAAAGCATTTGAAACTGATGACAATCTGTCTTCTGGATTGAAATAAGAGTTCTGCCAGGGTATTATTCCATCTTATTGTGCTTTAGGAAGATTTATCAATGCCAATGGTAGGATCACAAGGTATCCATAAATCCTTTTTTTCTCTTAAAAAATGAACTACTGTTCCCACTAACTATGATATGGGATGAACCACAAAATTCACCAGTTAGTAACAGGTTATCAAGTAACTACTATACAGAATTCTGTCTCAAACCTTTGATACAGAATTATGGTTGATACTGGTAAATTGTATTGAACTCTATTATTCCGAAGCTCTTGCTTCGGAATCTCGCGCTCCTGCTCCGAATTACGTTCCGATGCTCCTGTTCCGAAGGTATTTTAGAACTAAGAGCATTTTTTCATCGGCCGCTCCGACGCTTCAGCTCCCACTTTTATTCCCGTTCCGACTCGTGCTTTGGTTACTTAGGATATTACACTATGGAGAACGATCTCTAGGTAAGAGAACATTATCATAAAAAATTAGCCTTTTAAATCTACAAAAATAGTGGTGCAATAAGGCAAGATGGGTCACTCCGAATAGATTTTCTTAGATGCTTTTGTCCCTCTCCCATTAAAATAAGTTCATTTCCGATTACTCCATAAAATATTGATTTATGGTAGGAGTCTTCATGTATATTTGGGAATACTACAAACTTGGTCATTTTATATTCTCCCACTCTGAATCTTCATTTGTTTATAGCAAGAAAATGCATGAACATCATTTAGAGACCCGAATTAGGAAATCAAACTCATTTTGAACTCCATTGATTTTATTATTGATCTCTGATGGATGCTATAACTTTAGCTATAATTGATGGGGATGATATATCATGTTTATTTCTTTTGTTATGTAAAAATAAGTACATATTCTCAAACAAGTAGATCAGAGTTAGATGCTAAATCTTATGTACACATTCATTTGCAGCAATTGTGTATAAAGTAATGTAGGTAAAGAAAATGGAGATCATTTTTTCAAAAGACTTGCTATCAACTTCCATTTTTCTATCCAAAGATGGATATGCCACGGCTAGTAATTGAACCACCCAAGCTTCTCAGTTGAAAAACCTATCAAAGTAAGTCTTAGACAAGTAAGTTGTTTGGAAGTGAATCCCAAAATATATCTTTATTTCCAGAATTCATCTGATGGCATTTAAGCAAAACGTTTCAAAATTCTAAGTTATTGTAAAATTGTTTTTTGAAATTCATGACTTTCGATTCTGAAACTACCCTCTCTTGCAAGCTATTTATGAACTAAGTACATGGTGATATGTCTTAATTTAAAGCCACATTACAGTAGGTTATAATAGTAAAGATGGACAATTTTTTACTGGTGTCACAGCACCACATAGTTATGATTTAAATATCAAAGGCTTGGTGCTTAACTTATTAGCTAGTTGCCCGGGCCAAAATTAAGCTAGCTGCCATTCATTACCTCAATTTACTCTTCCCTTGAGTGATTTAGAGAACTCTCTAACGAATATTCAAGATTTGCTCAAAAAGACATCACATAGAATTTGAGACCTCTTATGGATCAAAATATTGAGGATGGCTACACTTATTTATAAGTTTAAGAGATTATAATAAATAAACAATGGATTAAGATTATTTACAAGTGGTACCGATCTAATAGTAGGAAAAAAGTATGTAGAATCCTCTCAAAATATCTGATTTCACATACCACTATAAGATTCCCCAGTCTTCATAAGTCTGACATTGTGGGAATATCTACATATTCGGAAATAGTCGATAGTTTGGGAGTTTGAGGGCAAATGCAAAATATAAGGTGTAGGTTGTATAATAACAAACGCCTACAACTATAAGTTTTGAACCTGCAACTTCTTCATAAAGACAAAGGGGTTATGTAGACCTAACAAAATGATTCGTGACCTGCCAGCTTTACCTTAACCTATTTTAACTCGACTCGTTACCTTACCTTAACCTAAACTGCTAAACCTATCTTAACTCGACTTGTTACCTTACTTTAACCTGAATTGCTAAACCTTTCTTAACTAACAAGTGAGGATTAAGATTGAACATTTATAACTTCAAATTATAACTAACAAGTGAAGATTAGGATTGAGCATTTATAACTTCAAATTATGTTAAGATTAGAGTGGACTCTGACTCGTTTCTTTAAAAAAATATTAAATTAATTAGGATTAGGGTTTAAAAAAAAATGACCCGTTTTATAAACTAGTCAAATATTCTTAACCTGCCAACCCGTCCAGAGCCGACCCTAACCCAACGCGAAGCCTGGTCTAGGGTTATCCTATTTGGAACTTGTAACAATAAATCAAACAATAATAAATATGAATGAATCGGGTTTGTTTGCAAATTCTACCAATTAACCATATCAAGAGATAAAGCAAATAAGTCCCCTATTTAATATTAAAAAGAGCCACACTTTAATTAGAAAAACTGCCCTGTAAGTCTATCTTTATAATCTCTTCTAATGAAGAAAGAAATAATATATATATATATATATAACAGTTAATTGACAGAAAAAATAAGCTCTCTTATCTCCTTATTCTTTCTCTAGATTAAGTAAAAACCCCAACAGAAAAAGATACAAATTAACAAAGAAAATATTAGAGAAAGAGAACTAAAAACAGAGAATTGCCCTATAATTAGGAAGAGCAATTAAGAGCAAAGAAATCCTATTTAGTCTTCTTAATTACTATAACAAAGTATTAATTAATTAAGCAGGACTACTCTTATTAGAGAAGTCATGGAGATGAGAGAATTTCATTTGTAGTTGAGACATCAAAGCTCTATTCTCCTGGTGCAATAAGATAGCTTTCTCTCTCAACTTCTCATTCTCTTCTATAATGCTTCTGTTCTCCAAGTAAAGCTTCAAATTCTTTAGTTCTATCTCTTTCCCAACCAAACCCACTTCTCTTTCCATCCTGCTTCTTTTTCCCCTGTTTCATTACAAATTCTTTCTATATCAGTTTTCTTTTTTGTTTTGGATTGAAACATAAAAACAAAATTGAACCCAAGTTATAAAAACAAGATTAGAATAACGGGTTTATGATATTTTTTTAGTACCTGATGAGCCTGAGCCGGTTGACTCTAACCTTGGATCTCTTTGGTCTGTAAAGAAGGTAGTGAGGAGGATGATGAGGAATTGATGGATTCCATTGTGAAGCATTGATACACATTCTTCAATATTTAGAGAGAGAAAGAGAGAGAGAGATCTAGAGAGAGAAAGAGGGATGGTACTTTGTGTGTACTGTGTAATGTGTAAGAGAGAAGATGAATGAGAGGAAATTGAGGGAGGAAGAGAATGGAAGAGGAAGGAGGTATAAATAACAATGTAAATGCGTGTGTGTAGGCGTGTAAGAATTAGGAATGTAAATAGTAAAAAAAAAAAAAGAAGAAAGAAGGAGGTGAAGTTAGGGCAATGATGGCAAGAAGACTCATCATTGCAAAGGCCAGCACCCATCTCGATCTATGAGAAGAAAGTTTTAAGTCTCTCTTCTTTCTTTTTTTTCTCTCCCTTTTTGTCTTCTTGTTCTTTTTATTTATGGACCTAGCCTCGACGAGGGAGTCACGTATTAAATGACCAAAACGCCCTTTATATTATCACTATCTACTTTATGTATTTTGTGTTTTAAAATTGGGGGTATTATCGTCAGTTTTGGGTCAAAAGTTTCCCATTTGAATTTTTGATTTTAGAATTTAAAATCTCAGTGTTAATGCCTCGTTTGTATCTCCTCTTTAAAATAACAGTTCACGGGTTTAAAATTGATTATGTTTATGATATCCTTTTTTTTTTCTTTTTTTTTTTTTCAACAAACAAGGCCCTAGGCGTACGCGGTTCTAATTAAACCCATAATAATCATTTTAAAGAAAGCTTAAACTTTGTTTTCAAATGTAATACCCTGGTAGCTTCTAACCGCACGTTTGGTCAATGACAATTGACCAAAGTCAAGAGATGTATGTCTAATTTTAAATGTCCGGGGGCATGTCACATTAGCCACAAAACATAACGATTTTAGAGCAGGTAAATCCAAGCTGGCCCGTAAAAACTGGCGGAGCATTGCTACTCAGTCCACCGGATTAAGTACTTACGGATAAAGGGGGCATATTAGAAGGCACAGTCAAGTCAAAGGTATTAATGCTGCCACATCAAGTGGGAAACATGGACAAGGACGCTGAAAATGGATACGACGCGATATAAATACGTTGATACATCAAGATACGCAATTAATAATGTATATTATATTAATTTCTTTTCATAGATTGAAATTTCTTATAAAACTCTAGTAAATTATTTGCATAAAAGAGTATCAACAAGAGACAAAAGTTCAAAACATGTATGTGTCATATTTCGATCATTAAAAAAATTAAATTGAATATGTATTTGAAGTGTCCATCATGGACACAAACACACGAACACACGAACACACTACCTCAAAAAAATTGTATGTACTTCATAGGGTAGGCTGAATAGCATTTTTCTTTTGCCAAGAGTTGACAAAAAATACATGCAGTCATCGATTAACACTTGTATTAGCTATCTTTTGGACGGCGCCACGTAGGCGACACGAGAATAATACCGCTATAGATGTTTTTGCCTATTGAGACGAAATATCACGTAAAGGCTTCACTTCATTCAAGGGGGAGGTGTCAAACGAGATGAAAAAGATTGGAGGGCAAGATAAGAAAAGAACACCTGGGGAAGGCGTTAGAGCACCATCACCCAGAGGCAGGACGCTACTACAGCAAGGCGCCCTCTCCTAGGGCGCCCCCCTGCCAGGACAGTCTTCAAGAGAGAAAGAGACGCCGGGAGAGAGTCTGAGCGATACCGTTAGGGTATCTTCCGTACCAATCATGAGGATCCTTGCCAGAAAAACCACCCTGACACCTGACGAAGTGGTCCACTAGCCACGTGCCAAGAATATCCTCAAACCTCGTCTTTTTCCTAAAAAAGGAAGGGACAGAAGGGGGTCAAAAAGGGAAAGACCTCCAAGATAGAAAGGCTATAAATACCCGCAAGGGGAGGGCCTCAGGGGACAAAGAGTAATACGACTAGACTCTCTCTCTCTCTCTCTCTCTCTCTCTCTCTCTCTCTCTCTCTCTCTGACTGACTCTCTCTCACTAAGAATATTCGTTCTTCTTCTTCTTCATTCACTCCACCTTTCATCTTGCAAGACCTTTCCCTGAAAAAAGTGACCGTCCTTCAAGAATCACTGAATTTATCAGTCTGATTCGAGGTGACCTTCATCAAACCCGGACACATCACCGCATACAGTCTTTCATCAATACAACACTGAAATCTGTCGGTCGATGTACAACTTGCAAATGTCACTCTTTCAATATTCAAAAATGCTGAGGAGATAGGCTCTTATATCTATCACCTTAGGGCAAGTTTCATAGAAAATCCTTATATTAGGGTATTTGAAGTAGGGATTTAAGGTATTAAGGGAGGGCAAGTACCATGGAGAGAAGACCTTAGCCGGCACAAAGTGTGCCGCACAACACAGTTACTACTTCCTCTGTTCTTCGATCCACTTGATGATCCAATGCAACCCATCATAATCACAATTAATCCAGTATAAATTAATTAATTAACCTCAAATTTTCAAAACCAAGAAATATTTCTTCAAATACGCCCTTCTTGGATCCCCCTTTCACTAATCCCTTCTTCTTCTTCCTCCAACCATCCACGATCGAATAAAAACAGAGACCCTCATTTCTTTTCTCTCTCTCTCTCTACTTTTTCTCTCTATCTCTCTGGGTTTGTCTTTCGTTTTGAGGAAGAGATTTTTTTTTTATTTTTTTTTATAACAGTTGGCCCACATATCATCACAATAAACTCACAATTACTATTGGATTAGGTAGGGGTAGGATATTGTAGATGCGTAGCTTCCATGTATCGACTTTTTAGATAGAATTTGGGACGGCAGAGAATGTGCCGTCCGACACAAACTATGTCTGCTCCCTCAAACCGATTGCTCCCATCTCAAATTTAAGACCGGAGGGAGGGATTTGATTATTTGTGGTGCCTCATGGTACTTGCCTAAACCTCAAAAAATATATATATATATTTTTTATTTGAGGTGTCCATAACACTTGCCCTTATGTGTATTTGTAGAGTCCACTTAAACGGTGGGCTTCCATTAAAAATCTACAAAGACCGTGGATGCCTGTCTATTCAAGCATATGCTAAGGTCTGTCTCTATGCTAGTCTATTCAAGCATATTCAATGAACGGTCGAGATTTTTTGTTAACAAGTTCGAACCTTATAAAATAAGGTAATGCCGAGATTAAAAGCATTTTGTGCTCTTATTATAAAATGACAATTTTTTATCTTCTTAATTATTATTAAAAATGGTTTGGTCTTACTAAAGCAAAACACTGTTTTTTTTTTTTTTTTTAAATATTTCTCTAAAAGACTCATGTATCCTTTATTCAAAGAATCCTTGGTATGGGGAATATACAACCCACCTTTTACTAATTCAGTCCACTTTACTAATTAATTTCATTCAAAATGACATAATTTATTGATCGTAAAATTGATATTGTCGAATCTAAAAAACATAATTAATTAGTTAGACCGAATGAATAAAAACGTGTGTTGATCTAATTTCATTTTATAAAAAGGAAAATAGCTGTATATGTGAATATATATATTCATGTGCAACTACACGTCCTATTTACCAGGGCATTTAATGTGGGGTGCAACTAAAATCCAAAGAAGAAAGAAATGAGAGTGAGAGAGATAGGTGAGATCAGAGGTACTGGCTCAGCTGTGTGGAGGGGGGTGGTACTGGTACTGGTACTCGTATATATATATATGGTACTGGCATTATTTTTTTATTTTTTTTTGCATACATGGGAGTGAGTCAATGTGGTTAGGTTACTCCTTTTGTCCCTTTTCTTCCTGTAATCGATTGCAATGCCAAGCCCAGCCCCCTTATGTCTTCTTCTTCTTCTTTCCTTTCATTCATTATTCATTTCATCTCTCTCTCTTCTTTTTCTCTCTCTAGAGTTTGATGATGACGACGGTGCTGGTATCTGTCCATTACAATTCAATTGAAACAGTTCACATGGTCCCTGTGCTTTTCTGGGTCCCCTGTGTCTTGTTTGGCAGTTACTATCTTTAGACCTGAGCCAACCTAACTTAGGTCTTATTAGATTATACAAAATGCTAAATTGTCCCGAAAAAAATAGTTCTGGTCCGCCCGGAATGCATGATCCTGTGATTTTGTGAATTTGCGTGTCACATTATAAATTATGAGGCCCTCAAGAATGCGCAAGAATTGTGAATTGTGTATTCTATCATAGTTAGAATTGTTTTTTTTTTTTGGGACGTATAGCACTACTGTTAGATTATGTGGTTCCAAATTTTGGTTCTGGGTTAAAATTATTTGGTTTTGATACTGAGTTGGTTTGGTCGGATCGGGCGATTAGGACCTAAAAAATTGAAACGGCAAATTGACTAAAAAATTGGAATTAACCGGATCAAACTCTGTCGGTTCATACTGAATTGGATTGTTAAGACACTAATAGAGGACTATTATATCTTTGTTAAGCTTGACTTAAACCAAAATGTGCTTGACTCGGCTGAGTTTTGCATGATTGGGTTACAGGGGAATTCAGATCGAGATAACTCAGCCGAGTCAACTCGGTATTAATCGGTATTAAAACCATGATGATAGGCTGGGCCCGTTGGGGGCGGGATGGGGTACGGCATGAACAGAAATGGTAGGGTGTACCGGTGTACCATGGAAAGAAAATGATAGTGAAGATAATGATTGGTGAATAGCAATTTAAAATGGTTAATATTTTACCCCCACGTGTGATTGTAGATAGTAGCTAGGTTTTTTACCATTTGCCACGTGGTTTAGTTAAAGCCAAGCGTGTACTTTTTTTTGGACCGACAGTTGGTGTGATTAGATTTTTCTAGATTAAAGTGATTTTCGGTGTTTATCGTCCATAAATCGGGTACTCTTTGGATATATAGCTGGGCATTCTAGGTTAGCTCGTTAAGCTGTTGATAGGTTAGAACTAGAGTTAAGGTTGACTATATATTGTCCCCAACTTAACCACCCATCTATTGGGCTTGGCTCTAGGTGTGAATTTTATCTTAAAACTTGTTAGGACCATAGAAGGCATGGACCCACACTTCTGAGTCCACCCATAGCACCGAAATTGTCCCCAACTTAACCACTGGTTTATTGAGCTTGTGCGTAGGTGTTGAGTTTTATCTTAA
Source organism: Macleaya cordata (assembly GCA_002174775.1). NCBI lineage: Eukaryota > Viridiplantae > Streptophyta > Magnoliopsida > Ranunculales > Papaveraceae > Macleaya > Macleaya cordata. Next base: position 817,621 of record MVGT01002446.1, read on the forward strand.
AAGTCATTGGTGCAATGTAAAGGAGAGATCCTATCTTATTTGCTCCACATAAGAAGGTGCTTCTTATATGTAGGACTATCTTCTTATGGTTTGAATTGAGCCACAACCCCAACAATCTCCACCTTAGTCGTTGATGCCCGTCCATTGTAAGGAGAGATCCTATCTTATTAGGACGGAGTTTTATCTTAAAAGGCCTCGGTGCTATGTAAGTAGAGATCCTATCTTATTAGCTCCACATAGGAGGGCCACTTCTTTTGTGTAGCACTATCTTCTTATAGTTTGAATTAAGCCACAACCAAACCACCTCTCCATTGTAAGGAGAGATCCTATCTTATTAGCTCCACATGGGAGGGTAGGACCACGGTCGGCATGAACCCACACTCCACCCGTCCATTAGGCTTGGGCCTAGGTGTGGGGTTTTATCTTAAAAGACATCGATGGAGAGATCGTATCTTATTAGCTACACATGGGAGGATTACTTCTCTTATGTGGGACTATCTTCTTATAGTTTGAATTGAGACACAACTCTAACAATCCGAATCCGAATCAGAGTTAAATCGACTCAAGAGGTTGATTTAGGTTTTGCCAGGTCTACATCTTGCTCTCCTTTCCTTCTACATCGGCTTTTTCGATTTCTAAACATGGCTATCCACTTGATTCGGGTAGAAGTCACTCAGAGTCACCTCTCTCAGATCAATGGACCCCAATCCCTATGGACATGCCTTTTTCTTTTAGTAAATGATGAATTTGTGGTTTATAATTTTTTTATAGCGGATCATATCTTATTGAATACAATAAAGTTTTTTGACCCACTCATCTTACAAAACAAATGCCAGATACTTATGTGGCAGGATAGGACCACCACTTTTCCCCTCCCAAATAGGTTTTGAGGGGGTTTCTAACTTATGTGGTAGTAGGACCCACCATACCCATACGAATCTGACATTTGTTTTGTAATATGGTTGGGCCAAACAGCAGCGCTGTATTGAATAATGCAAGAAGAAGATTTTCACGTAGCAACAAATTAATTACCATTTTTTTACCTCTGTAAATTGCAAGGCAACAACTCAATACGTGGAATCAGAACTGAGAAAATCGATTTCGATTAAGTTCCATTCTGTTCCGTTTATTGTAACCATTGGATCTCCTAGGTAAAGGTCTTTAAGGAGATCAGGGAGTGTTTTCTGTTTTGCAAGTGTTGTTCTATCTTTCATGTACTAGACAATATCAAAAATGTTCCTGGGCATATTACCCATAGAACAGATAAGTTCCTGTGTTGCAAATTTGTCAATATTTATTAAAGAAAAGAAGATATAAATTAACTAGTAGACCAACAGTTCTATGTTAAGGCCACTGACTTCTATAGAAAAGAGAGAGGGAGAGAGAGGACAATTGGACAAAATATAGGGGAAGGAATGGTGGACCCAAAAAGAGTGTGGTCACTGCAGCCAATACAGAAATATGGTCCATTGCACTCAATTCATTTCTTTTTTTATTAACTCTCTGTATCTCTCTCTCTTTCTTTCACTAGATCTCTCAATTACTCTCATCACTTCTTATTTATTTATTTTTATTTTTTACTAGATTTATTAGTAAGCTTTTGTTACCTCATCACCGCCACATTCACTTATAGTTGGTTTGGATGAAGGATTTTAAGTAGAGATTTTGTGGGACCAATGATTTAGGATGTTATAAATCTAACTAGTTTTCTACTAAATTCCTGATCCTTACAAAATTCCTCATCCAAACAGACTATTAATTTTAATCTTTCTCTCTCTACTTCTCTTTGTCTCTCTAGTTTTCTTTCTTTCACTCTCTAACTTACTCCCTTGGTGTGTCATGATAATTGGTTTGAATGTTACATATAAAGAGAAAGAGAGGCCTATGAGTCCTCTCTCTCTCTCTCTCTCTCTCTCTCTCTCTCTCTCTCTCTCTCTCTCTCTCTCTCTATTGATGATCAATTCAATTAAGTTTTTGTTCTGTTTGGGAATCTCTTTCTATTGCTGATCAATATTCAATTAAGTTTTTGTTCTGTTTGGGAATTATTTTCTTTGTAATGGGATGAATTATAATGATGCCTTCCAATGCATGCTTGTATATATGTGGGGGTTTTTTGATATAAATATAAATATATATATGATAAATAATGGATGGAATTGGATTCTACTCTCATCATCATATGCCCTTTTGAATCTAAACATGAATTCTCTCCCATTTGCATAATTTGCATTGGATTAGAGAAGGACTAGCACCACTTCCCATTCCCTCATCAATTAATTCAATTTCATCTTGAATTATTATTATTGTTCTACTAGTACTACTAGTTACTTCTTGTTCTAACTTCTACTTATTAAATTAGGGTTTGGACATGTTTTATAGTCAACCAAAATATCATCTCATCTCTCTCTCTATTCAGTTCTAAATGATCAATGAAATGCCTAGTTTTTTTTTTTTTAGGTTACTTAGTACACCTTTGACGTAGTTCACATGCATTCATTAGCTTTCCAGTCTGACCTCTCTCCCTCATGTGGTCCATCTCTCTCTCTCTCTTTAGTATATATCTATCTGTTTTATTATCTCTTTGCGACTGCATAGCCCGATTTCTGCGGTGCAATCGAATGCTCGTAAGATTGGGACATACCCATCATCATCATCATCATCAACATGACCACCAGATCCAAATCTTATCATCTTCGTCGTCCTCATCATCATCTTCATTTTCATCTCGTCAATGGGTACTCAAACTAAATAGTGTTTCTTAATTGGTTCTAGAATAACTGTCTAGTTCAATATTGGAACCAAAAGTTATAGAACCAGAACGTTTGCATGCATGTATTAAGTACTGGGAATGTTTACAGGACATTTATGGTATTTTCTGAGAAAAGTGATGGGATGACCCTAGGTACCCGTGACTCCTGATTTTTTATGAAGATGTTATCCTCGTCATACCAATCATCATATTAATAAATCAACTCATTCTAGGACCTCCAACCCCTCAAATCAGTTCATAAAAATAAATAAATTTTAGACGTTTTTTATACCATTATTGAATATATTAAGAATGTGCACATTCATTTGGTTCTTTTTTCTCCATCTCCAACCGTTTTATTACGAGAACTAATGTAAGTGAGAGCTGCTAAATATATCCTGTATTCAATTAAGGGCCCCTACTTTTTCGTTGTTACACTCACAACCCACTGACACCGGCGTGTGCATGGCCTGCATGGAGATGATTCAAAGAATGATTTTTGCTGAAAATGACCCCCTCATCATCTGATCTTCTTCACAGAGAATCACGTACATCATTCTGAAACTTGGTCTGAAATCAACTATAAAATGAGAGTCAAAAAGCATAAACTTTCAATCGTTTTTTTGATGGGGTTTGAAGTTTTATAACAATTTTTTACGAGGATGGTTTCATGACTAAGAGATAACCGTCATAAAAAAAAGAAAAGAAGCCATTGGTCCTTGGATCATCTCCATGCGAACCCTCAATTCGATATCACCAAAATGTAAGAATAAGTTGTGTAACAAGTAAAAAACAGGGACCAGAATGGAACCAAATCCAAAATTCTGCCGACATTGATACCCGAACCCTAACTAAGTACCCATTCTATCACCACTGCATACTTATTACAAATTTAAAACTGTGAATCTGAATTGTGAATAAAGCATCTGTTAGTGACAGAAAATTCAATTGCTTAAATATGAAGTACAATAATTCCATTGTTACATTTTTTCAATACAACTAATGAGTACCCAAAGTTCAAACCAGATTATTCATTATTCCTGTTCAGGTCATCATGATAAAAGAAAAAAAAAAAAAAAACTTGCAAACATGCCAGTACCGGGATCTAAGCTACAATTAATCAAATCTAAAAATTGATCAGCCAACTGGGTACCAATTCAAACCCTTAAAATTTGGATAAAGAAACTCCAGGTTGATTATGAAGGTCATAGATTCATAGAAGACTAGCTTGAAAGTCTACAAATGCTGCAACGCATGATGAAATCTTAAAAACCAGAGCTTTTTTCTGTTCTTAATTTGATGGGTAATTAAAACGAGAGATTTAGGAAATGGATTCTAAACACAAAATGGGTACTGTTCAGATTGGAGCAGTAAAAAAGGACTTGTTTGAAAAAGTCAGTATTGGTTTCTGAATCCCGAGGGAGTGAGGATTTTACTATTCTTCATTAAGAAAAAAAAAAATTACAGTTTCATGGTTTCATACTTGCCCGTCTTGACTGTCAACTTCTTTTTAACTATTTACATTTTATCTTATCTTATTCTATTCTAACTATCAGCCAACATAATTGAAGCTACGGTAGTGCTAGGGCTACCGAAATCCCTACCGAATTTGCTACAGCAGGCACATTTCACGGTGAGATTCATAACACTTTAGGATGGGATGCGAAATACGAGGAGATGCAAATCACTTTGACCGTTGGATGCTTGAGTGGTAGCAAATTCTGTAGGAATTTGCTGTAACTCAAGCTATCATTCTGCTTGTTTTTCTTACAGGCAAAACCAATACGGATCCTACTCGCGTCCATTCTATACCTGACCAGAAGAACTAGCTAACAAGAAAATAAGAGCCCAACTTGCCTATCCATCTAGTATATCTTTGAAAAATGAGGTAGGATCCATTGACACTGAAATGTTTACATGCATTGGCACAACCCTAGTTAGGAGATAATTTCAAGAGCTGATTTTTTGTGATGATGATCTCTTCACCATGTAGAGGTCATCATATCCAAAACTCAGCTCATTCTAAAACTTCTAACCTCATAAAATCAGTGTTTGACAGGGTTAGAAGTTTTAAAATGGGCTCTTTTCAGATACGATGATCTACATGATCATGAGATCATCCTAACAAAAAATCAGCCCTTGGGTCATCTCCATGTAGACCCAATACAAGCCATGTAAACTTTCACAGGGTCAATGGATCACCTCATTATGAATCTGTTCTAATATATACAGTAATACAGATTGCTGTTAAAGGGATTCCGGCGAAAATGCAGCACACCTGTGTATACATAATTCCCAGTTAACCTAACCATTTGAAAAAGTCTTATTTCACAAATAATCAAATATGACTTTTAGAATGTCTACATATTTACCAGTTTCACCAAACCATTTGAGAAAGTAGGAAGTTTGCATATAACCACACATGAAGAACGTGCGTTCAAAGTTCAAACACACTAGTCTACTATCTATAGACTATATATCAAAGCAAGAGCAAGGACCATTGTTTTCTTCTGTCCATAGTGTAATATTGTCTTTTTGTAGATACCCAAAATACCCTTACACCAAATTTCCAAAGTCTAGGTCTTTAATTCTATCTCCATCTCAAACTCTAACCCTATAATAGACACCAAAAAAAAAAAAACTCACTGTTTAATGTATCATCTATTCAATTTTAAGCATTACTAAAGAGTATTTTACAATTTAATATACTGCTTATCTTCAAAATAGACCTGAAATGTTGTTTTTGGTATGTTGAGTAGAAGAAAAAGCTGAATCTATAGCAGGTTCTGAGAAAAAAAATCAAATGTTTTTACAGGCTTCTCTTGGATTTTTTTATTAATATTCAAGTAAAGATTGAAATTTGAAAAGGTTGTTTAGTGTTCTTTCACTGTTAACTCCAAAAACACCATTTTCTGAATTTGAATCTTTGGGCAAAACCTTTTGTAAAATGTGCAATTCCAAACATCATAATAATACAACAAGAACAGTTACTATGAACGATACAAGTAGCAAAACATGGTTCAAGTGTTATATAATCAATAGGAAACCCAATCTAAACCATTTTCTGGATAAAAAAGAAAAACAATCTAGTCTCATCTCTTCCAGAATCAGAACGGTGAGAACCAATAGTAGTACAAGATTCGGAAACAACAATCAGAGTACGAGCTCATCACATACTATGAACTAGAGTAAAAAACAGAACGGTACAGGACTGAAGAAAGACTCCATAGAAAGTCTTACCCAAATGAGAAAAAACGGAATAAGTAAATTAAAGGTCATAAGAATCCAGTTCAAGGTTCAGATCAAACCTGTCTGCACCAAAATGCATTTTCTTTTGAAGGCATGCAGTATACTTCATTCTCTTCACTAAAGAATCTTGGGTTAAATTGCAACAGTTTTCTCTAATATAAGGGCATCAACTACACCCAGACTGCTTTCAAATGTTTCCACCCTTGGTGCTCCGTTGGAAGATTGAGTTGTCTGTAGTGGATAAATGGCTTTCGAAAACCTGTCAAAGATTGGCGGAGTGATAATGAAAAGTGCTGTCCATCACACTGGATTTTCCTTTTTTTTAGCCCATATCATGACCATAGAGAATCCCATCAATGACATGATCACAACCTACAAATCACAGAGAAACAGTGAACGTTGTTAAAATAGCGCTCCACCAGGTTAACCAAAACCAACAATGTCAGTGACATTTTGGAAGAAAACCAATTCCTGCTGGCACCACTTCTGCTCTTCCACAGAAGCTTCAATGATTTTCCATTAAAAATCAAGTTTTTCCAAATATGAAATTCTTGCACATTAAATTACAGTTGGCATTGCTAGTTTCCATCTCAAGAAAACTCTTTAAGATTGGAGGATGGCTTATCAATTGCTAAAAATGTGATTCTATAAGAAAACTTATCTAATCGAGCTGATATTTTCCAATTTATCCTCCTTGCTCTTTGTCTAAGATTGGACTAAAGGTACCAAACCAGGCATCCTTTAGTCCAATCTTAGACAAAGAGCAAGGAGGATATGAAGCACTGCTGGGTAGACCATGGCTCCACCCAGCAGTGCTTCATATCCTCCTTGCTCTTTGTCTAAGATTGGACTAAAGGTACCAAACCAGGCATCTGAGGTGAGTGCCATGTCTGTTGGATTGGAAGTGTATTAGAATTAAGCTGCCGAGATCTTGACCATTTTGTTTGGGTTGGAATCACTCAAACTAATGGCTGGAAGAACATTTCGGTGGTATCGGATTCCATTGCTACAATATTAGCGTTCTCGACAAATGTGGTGCCTTGGAAGTCAAGTCTAGGTAGATCTTGATCGAGATCAGCATTCTGACAAATCAAATTCAGTTCTGTCCATAGAGATACCAACTTTGCTGCCGATTCTTTGGCTAGGAGAGGGTCTGCGTTGGGTAAGTGTGAGATTTATGACTCGCGCCTTCACTCCTTGAATATGATTGAGGCCCAGATATTTGCCATTTCAGATTTAGCTAGTTTTCTGCAGATGATTGGTGGTTCCCTAGGTGCCAACCTAATTGGATCCTCCAACACACAATGATGAAAATTTCATTTCTTGTATATTTGGACCTACCTGGGGACCCTAGTTTTTTACATGGTTCTGGATATTTGTTCAATTCTAATAAAATTTGTTTATCCTAGGAAAAAAGAAAAAAAACAGGGACCCTTCACATGAATTTATGTTCACTGCTCATCTTCAAGAATTCACTGATATAGCTGAAAAATCCAAATATGTGATCCTCTGCTACATATATAGGATGAAGATTGAAGAAGCTAAGAGCCATTGTTGGTTAATTATAAATTTTACCTGATTAAGGCTAATAAAAAAACTCACCAAATTTAGTTGGCTTCAATGCCATCCAAGTATCCAACAAATAATGAGGATGTGATAGACCCCAGTTTGAGCTCACATTACATCTAACTCAAACTTGAAAAGAGAATACAGGAAAGTTACATAAAGTGTGGTGAATCCAGCATCGATTGCAATGAACAGAAAGTGATGGATCTACTAATACAGTCTGACCACCATCAGTGGCCAATATCCTTGCTTTGCTCCGAATAGAAAGCTGATATGTTTCAATAATAGAATCTAATTTGGTGGAAAAAGGTAATATAAAATTATTGTTTGCGGCAAGTTAGTGACTTACAGAAAAAGCTGGTGGCACACCCACGAGTGGATCTTGGAAAAACCTGTTTGCAAGGGCAAGGGCTAGAAGACTGCTTTGCATCCCTGCAAAAAGGACTAAGTTAGCTTACCGGACGTTATTTTGGATTGGCATAGATGATGTAGGAGAAGTATGAAACCTGTCTCATAGGATATAGTTCTTTGCAGAGCTTTCACATCAGGTGACTTAGAAAAGACTGGGCCAGAAAGGAAATACCCAGCAACAAAAGATGACAAGTGAAATCCCGTAATGAGCAACACAATAGTTATTCCAAAAGGGGACATCACAGCTTCTATGTTTATTGCGAGTGGTGAACCAACACAAAGAGCTGTCACAAAAACGGACAGTGGAGGCAATAATGGCCTGATCACATTACAGATCCAGGGAAAGAACCTGTCGTCCACAAAAAGGAAACACACAAACAATTCATACTGAGATTATCATTCAATTGCACAGGAAGAAAAATTCTGAAAAGTTGATCCATAGTATTTTAAGTAAATCATACACTGTAATCACTATCTAAAAACAAAACATATAAATACGTGGTGCACCTGCTAGCACTAGATGTGGGCTTCCCCAAACTTGGCAAAACCCAATCCTTAGGTAATTGTACCACCCAATCAGTAAACTATATGCAGGATCATTCACCACCTATTTCTGGATCATCCTAACAATGTGATAGATCCTATAGCTAAAAACTTGAAATCATCTTTAAAAAAGTAAAAAATAAAAATAGTTTATACCACATCCCCACCCTCACATCATGCCGATGGAACTCGTCAATTGCAGAATCTTCAAAGACAAAAATGCAACTATAAATTCCAATAAACTGTACTCACCATCTTTAATACTCAGAGTGATAGGTTAATCCATGCGAACAGCACATGAAACTAGATCATTGTGGAATGGGACAAGTTCGTATTGGTACGACTCTACCGGCAACCTTTTGTTGCATTTAACTGAAAGAAAGTTAACACACGAATGGTCCAAAGGTCTACTGAGTGCCGTTGTTGTCCGGTTATCTAAGTTTTACTTGAATGTGTGGGATATGATCACATAGGCAAATAGCACCATGTCATATTTAACTTGTAGTAGCCCATCCTTCTGGTCCAAGTACAAGGCACGTATATTCTTGTGCGCCTCCCTCACTCAAGTGAGAAGATTGCCCACTAATTGATATATAAAATACTATAAATATTCATGGAACCTAAGTAATTAGTCCCCACGCAAAACATAACTATCAATTATCAAATGTCAAGGACCTCAAATTCCTCTGAAGAGAAAAAAGACTACAGGACTAGCTTTTACCTATTCAGAAGAAGGCCTAGAGTAATCGGTGCAACTACAATCTGCACGATACTGGACATCATTCCTCTTACATCAACTGGCAGCCTCTTTCCAATAAGCAGTAGCGACAAAGTTGGAGTGACAAAAACTGCAGTAGCCGTAGATAATGACGTCATAACAATACTTAGAGGGGCCATTGGAGGGTCTGTCAGAAAAGTTGCATAACTTGAGAGCTGGGCACCACTAACACAAGATACCAACATGATCCCGGCACCTGATTACATATTCGTAATTATTAAGCTACAATTCCATAATTATCTTCGGAAGAAAAAAAAAAATGAAAAACTGAATTCCCCACCTAAGGAAGTCGGGAGGTTGAAAGCTGTTACAGCGATAGTACCAAATAAATATCCAAGAAGAGGCTTTATGACAAACTGACCAACATATCCAGCAAGAATAGCTAGCGGTCTATTGAATGCTTCAATGAAATCCTTTTCATCCGTATTTACACCAACAGCAAACATCAAAAATCCTAGAGCTGGTGCATAGTACCTGAAATTGACTCACAAACAAACCAAGGGTTACCACCTTAGGCAGGATGAACTCTAAAAATCAAGTCATAGAGTTCTTTTTTCTCCTTCAAAGGTATCAATTTTTGGAGGCCAGGCCCCGGAAGCCTTTTGCATGAAAATGAGAGATTAGAATCTTTTTAGAATGAAGCGCCTCTCTTATAGTCCAACAAGTAGATTGTAGTTTAAATGCATGTTGGACAATACATGTTCTCATCTAGAGCTGCCTTGAACTGCTTGATACTAATTTGCACCAGCATATCAATCAATTTTTTTTAAAAAAAAATATGACGAATAAATTGTTAAAGGAATAAGATCTTTTTTTCCCCTTAGATCAACAAATTGAACAAAGTGGCTTCTTTTTTTGCTTCTACATTCATTAAAGGTCAAAGGAGTTAAGCCTTTTGTTTATCAATAACACATCATTCTATCAAAGTTCAACTGAATATCGACCTATTTGGTTAAAACTACTTCTGAAAGTACATTATTCAAACGAATACGATTCAGTAAATTGTGGTAACTTCAGCTTTAGCATGGAACCCACTATAGGAAAATTATTCAAATGCATATTGACCTCTTTGGATAATGTTCTTCATGTATTACTAGCTTTAAAGACTGTGAAAACATAAATTTGTAAATAATCAAAATGATAAATTAAACAGATATCTAAAACAAGAAATAATCGACCGCGCCAAATGAATTTTATTATTATTATTATTTTTTTTTTTTGCGATTCACCCAAACCCAAATTATGTAATAAGAGCATTCATAATCATTAACCTGGTTGTAAACCATGTGAAAGAAGGTGGAAAGATAAGAGCCAACACTGTACTTGCTAGGACTACATGTGGTATTACAGAGTTTGCTCCCTTTAGTATCTTCACAATATCAAACCCATTTTGCTTAATCTCCTGAAAAACAAAATTTCATAATCTCCTGATTAAGAACAAATTAATCAAGTTATAGAGACCTATTTATCATTCATCTATCCATTTAAAATTTAATCCAAATTAAAAAAAAAGTAAGAAAGGAGAAAATTGAATGTAGAGTTGAAAACAAGAATACCTATACCTGAGTAGGACTGAGAACATTTTCGGGGATCCGACCGGGTTGAGAAGAATCCGAAATATTGTCTGGTAAACATCTCCTTACAACTAAAGAATAATATAGAGAAATTTATTAAAATCAAATTAAGAAACTGATTACAGAGCAGACAAGTATTGGAACTTACGAGGTGAAATCGAGTAAGGATATCTCGGAAACCCTAGAGAATGAGAATCTGTGAAGAGGAATAAAGAAAGTTCAGTGAATGAAGAGTATTTTGAAAGTGAGAAGAGAAAGAAGAGAATCGTACCTGTTAATAATGATGATGATGATGATGAGTTGGTAGAAAATTTTCGCGGCAAAAGGAGAATTGGATCTTGATTTCGTTTTCGGAAACTTAAAAGAGGTTGTGAGAATAGTGGCCTTTGGATCTGCAAATGAAGCTGGAGATTAAAATTCATGATGGAGAATCAAATGCTCAGTAAAAAACGGACACTTTGTCTGAGAAGAAAAGAAGAAGAAGAAGAAGAAGAAAGGGGCGTTAGATATTTCAGCACACCTATTTCCTAATTTAGCCCATTTATTTATCGGCTCTGCTCCGAATCTGTCGGTTTAAATCGTACCGTTGGTGGGCTGAATTAGTAAAAAAAGTGGGCTGAAACATCAGTTCCCAATTTTTAATGCAGGTTGAAAATCGAATCCTTCATTTTTTTGCATAGAGCCATAGACACAAAGTACAAGTCTAGCATTCAAAAATTCTATGGTAGATAGTTGAAGAGATTCCTCTACTTGTAATGATCTTCCATTGTGATACCAAATTATGACTTAGGGTTGGGATTCTATGACACCAAATTTTGACAAAAAAATCCTAAGACAATTTACAATTTGCTCCCATGGGCCTTTTCATTTTACAACGTGGCCCTTCCAATTATCAACGAATTGTAAGCCGTTGGATGGTTATAATCGAGGGTCAGGAACTTTTATTAGAACGATCCAGGTCCAAAATATAAAAAAACTGATTGCACCGAGTTAATGCCGAGTTATTCGAGTTAACTCAGCGGAATCTGCTCGAATAGGGCCATGTTAACTGTACCAAAAAGAAAGAAGAAAAAAATGTGGTAAGACCAAACCCATATCAACTCAACTGTGTACATAAATAGATATACACGATGAAGAGAGAACTCAGGGAGAGAGAAAAACAATAGAAAAGCTTCAACTATTTACATCCCCAAAGCAAACACCCCTTCCCAGCTTAGCATTATGAAAGAACAAAAATTCCCAAAGTTGTTTTTGTTACCTTTTAACCTACTGAATCTTCTTCACTAGCATCCCCATCCTCATCCATTGCATCATTAACATCATCATCACCTTGATCACTTCCTGCCTGCGTATCCGATATGGACCCACCAATTTCCGTATCAACTCCTCCGTTAACATCACCGTCATGGTCACTACCCGCCTCAGTAGCCGAATCTGAGGTAGATCCCTCATCATCTTTGTCTCTTCCTTTACGTGAAGAACCACCACCACCATCACCAAAGATCTGGTCGAAATCCGGAGCTACAATTTGAATCATCTCATTCAGGGCCTGACGCTCCTGACTCAATTTGGTTGTTGCAGCAACAACAGTAGAGCCAATCTGACTCCCTGCAGCCCGCCCATCTTCGTCAGCTTCATCATCACTTCCAACACTATCCTTAACTCCACTCCTTTGAGAATCATTCTCTCCATGGACCGAAGGGGCCGTACTGATTGCCCAACTTCCAGCTACTTCGGAAGTCATAAGATCTGAAGTTCTGATTGTGCCAGCGGCTTCTGTATCTTCTTCCATTGCATTTAGATCCCCAATTTGGTCATTTGACTGGGAGCAATGGGTATTTTCCTCGGGAACCCTTTGAATCTGTTCTCCATTTTCTTGTACCTGAGCTTCATCATCAAGCTGCATTGTCTCCCCAGCTAAAGTTGTGGACTTGTTCAGGTCAAAATTTCTCTCTCCATCATTGGCTGGACTTTCGGTTCCAAGAACACGTTGAGTTTCAGTTTGGTCTCCTTCCAGTAGTGGTGCTGTTCCGACGCCATCAATGTCAGAACCAAAACCGCCCTTAATAGAACGATCCACACTTGTGCATTCTATGTCCTGGGTGTTGTGGCCTTCTTCTTGGCTTTTGAGATCGCATTCATGTTTCTCAGTAACACTTGCTTCATCGCTTGTGCTATCTACCTGTATTCTGTCAACTCTTGGAGTTGAAGCAGAAGCAGTGTTTTCCGTTACATTGTTGTTGTTTCTGTGAGTTGATTCGTTTTCTCTGATTATGACTCCGTTTTTGTTTCCTGTCGTTGCAATGAGATCAATATCAACCGACGTATTCTCCTCATCTTCAAGAGTCCGCTGCATTGCTTTCAACTGTTCCTGCTGCTTAGTAAACAGAGAAGAGATCTCCTCGGTCGTTGAATAAAACGCCCGTAGTTGTGTTTCCCTACAAGAAAATTTGAACTTCAAATGAGAACAGTGTACTTCAGGTTTCCCACCTAAATAGCCAGTGTCCAATACCAGAGATAATATATCCCTCTCAGTTCTTACCGGAGAATTATTCTTTCCCTAGCACCTTGAAACCTCTGTTTTTCTGTGGCAAGGTCTCGAATTGCAGCAGCTATTTCAAGTTCAAGTTCAGAAACCTTAGCCCATGCTTCTTCCCGAGCTACCTGCTAACAACAGCATAAAAAAAAATCTCAGCTTGAAAAATATGGTTAGCACCTCCAAGGAAATCTTTTTCTGTGGCTCCACAGATCAATTTGAAGATTTCTGGAATAAACTAAAGAACTTTCAGATCTAGCATATGAATATATCTAATCACTATAAGAGACCAAGAATTTAAGCTAAAAATGAAGCTTTGACTTTTGGTAGTCAAGCAGTGTAATATGAAAAGTCTAAACAGCAAGCCAGCAGAAGCAAATAACTGCCAACAACAGATTTATCAATCCTTAAGAACCATTTCACAAGACTTTGATCGATAGAGGAAGAGAAACATGCAATTGTGAAGGTTAGAGAGACATGTGTTCAACACAAGATTCTAAGTGTACTATGGCATGACTTCGCGATGTACCGTAGAAATACTCGTTTCGTGGAAATCCCATAGCATGATTACAAGGAGCATAATGCTATAAATTATTGGATAGATATTAGCAATTTGAAACACCCTTCATTATAAAAATGACAGCCTACAATGTAAAGTAAAATGTATCAAGATCTGCCTACATGTGTCTTGTGTGCAAATTATCCAGATATACGCAAACAAATAGAGAGTAGAAAATGTAACTTAGAATGCGTAACAATACATTTTTTCCAACGCAAGAATGTGAAATTGTATAATTAAAGTGCCTTGCAACAGAAATATGTTAATGTACATTTCATTGAATACATGACATGGCAAATCACTGTATAATGTGCTGTACCAAAAACTATGAACTAGCATATATGGACATGAGAAAAAAAAACCTACTTGCAATCATGAAGTACACAAAGATGAGTGACAGCAGACAGGGAACATATACAACAGACAGCATGTATTAGTAAAAATGCTTCAGTCAAGGGGATGTGGATGGTGGACCAATACGATGTCAATGATGGTATTCTAATTTTCAGTCAAGTGAAGGGATATGTGTAATCATTAAGGTGTATAATTCATATGAACCAGTGACATGGCACTGTTTACCACAGTTTTGAAGCAACAAAATTATTTGCCGTTCTGAAGAAGAGTGAAGTTCTTGAAAATAAAAATAAAGTTGCAGACAGCTTAAAAAAACTTGCTTTTTAATGGCAACATCCCATCAGAATTCTTGAAAAATAAGTAGAGCAAAAAGCATCACTACCTTTTCATTCTCAAGTTCCTTCCTCAATGTTTTCATTTCGTACTCCAGTGCTTCCACTTTCTGCTCCAACATGCAAAATTGCACAACAAACACTTTGTCATTACGTGAATATAATGACATATGCCGTCAAATGCAAAATAAGAACGCGCTTGACATAGAAATGCTATAAAAAAAAGGGGGGAGGAGAGAATATACTTTTCTGCAGTTCATCGATGTCTGCTGCTCTTCTTGAACTTGGGATTCTAGTTGGCGAACTTTCTTCTCAGATATAACCAAGCTCTCTCTTGTGTCCTCCTGTTGCAGACGAGCAAATAAGCAGCACGTCCTAGAGAAGTAGATCAAAGACAGACATCATAGCACATTTGTTCATGGAAAGGAGATTTATGAGTGACATACCAGCTTGGTCCTCAATGTTTCCACAAGTAGACGACTTTCTTTATCTGATTCCTGAAAATGTAAAGAAAATAATGTGCTAACAGGTTTTCAGGAAAGTGTGCATTTATAACATTAAACATTTACAAGAACAGGTTTCTTCGGACCTGAAGTTTATTAATAACTTCTTTGAGCTCCCTTTCTTGCTTGGAGGCAATGTCAGACTGTCGCTTTAATTCCTCTTGAGCTTCTAAGTGAGCTTTCTGCAATGTGGCTTTCAGATCTGCTACAGCCTTTTCTCTTTCTTCGCTTCTCTGCTTTCGTTCTTCATCCAACTGTTTCTCAAGTTCAGATATTGTTGACTTCTGACTACAAGACAAAAACCAGGTTATTCTTTTACAATATTCTATAAGAAAACAGACTTCAATGTAAAGAACCAAAAGCAAGAAAACATTCTTTAGTTCAAATAGATAGAGAATATGGGGAAAAACATGATACCACTTTAACTTGGTGACATGATTCACAGAAAAGGGTTTTAATTTCCCGACTAGTAAAAAAATCAACTCATACAAACAGTTTTGTTGGTCAGTCTGAAATTACAAACTCGTACTTGCTTCCAGCATTGACAATAACTTAAAATATTCAAAATAAATTTCAAGACAGTCCAAGACACTAAATCAACTAGCCTAGTCAAGTTTTTATAGCTGCAAGAGATGATTCAAGTCAAAATTCTTACACTCAAGAAACAATGTGCATTATATTTAATGCATATGATATGAGAATGCTAAAAAATCAGAAAACAGATGAAACCTCTGACAAGAAACTGTACATATGAAAACCACCCTCACCTATTGATTATTTCACCTGCCTCAATACGTGACTGCATAGATGCACTAAGTCTTTCATTCAGGTCCTCCACTGCTTGCTGCCGTTCAGCTGAAACTATGCTGATTTCAGCTAGTTCCTTCTGTTTAACCTCCAGCGTACGGCGCAAATCTTTAAGGTCATCAACATAAGATTGTGATACAGATTCTTTCAACTCTTTCATCTCCTGCAACGTTGAATTCACTTATTTATCAACAAGACCAACAGACACCAATCTTAGAACAGTAATTATCTATTGACAAATCAGCATATTATTTCAAACCTGAATGCCAAGCACAATAAGTGAACTTTAAAAGGTCAACCAAACTGACAGAGAAAAATGATTCTCATGGAAAAGTATATTTGAGATGAACAAAAGACCAAACTGAAATACGGAGCATAATGAAGGAGAGAAATGGCTCACAAGTGGTTGTTAACATATATATTTCTAATTACCAATAAGGACTAATGCCACACAAGTGGAATTTCACAAGTCGCGCAACTGTTTTTGTGGTAATATCACACAAGAATTCAAAATAAAACTAATATATAAGCAAGGACATAGATACAACCCCCATCAACATACAAAATTTCTTAGACTCTCCCTTAAGCAGGCAGCTACGACCACTCATGCATTCGAATGTGGAATATGTGAAAAGTATTCATAAATATAGATACCTTTTCATGACGAGCAACAGCTGCCCGATTTTCATTGCGTATTTCCTCAATGGTGAGGACATGAGATTCCAACTGCTTCCTCAGTTCCTATGTATTACAACATTTAAGATATTATATCATAAAAGAAGACAACCATTATGCTTTCTAAGGCAACTCTAGAAAAAGAAGTCAATATCTGTAATCGCAAAAGTTACCGTGTTTGATCTTTGAAGGCTTCTAACATCATCAAGTGAAATAGGACCCGCAGGTGCCCCGATGCCAATACCTTTAAGCCTCTTGCTTTCGCAATCAAATTCCTCTTCAAAGAAAAAGAGGAGGATCAATATAAAACAAGACATACCTGAAGTCTTATAACTTGAATTAGAGAACAAGGGAAAAAACCATAATAGATGCGTATATATACATGTACCACAAAATGTGTCTCCCCTTTCCAATAAAATATGCATACAGGAATTTCTAAAAATTGGAGAAGTTCAAAAAATATAATAACTGAAAAATAAGTCAAATAAATCACAGGCCTGAGTGTTTTTCCCTGTAGTAATACAAAAAGAGTCCCCCCCAAGACAGCTTACCAACAAAGAAAGAGAAAGGCCATCTAAATTTCCAGGATAAAAAAGAAAAAGCAGTTTACATATCATAGATGAAGGCAGACATTTGCTATAATTTTTTTTTTTGGGAAAGGACTTCTCCTACAACTTATTGATGCCCATAGAATCACAAAACAGGATTTGCAAACGACAGGCATATGCTACAAGAATTTTTTTTGATCCGATATAAATGATGGATAGAATGCCAAATAGGATGTGTGTTCAGCTATCAAGTTTAATACCTAAAGAACTTATTGGATAATCTAAAAGCAAAATGCAATAGGAAAGAAAATTTGAATAGAACCAAGCAAACAATTACTGCAGACTTCTATTTTATTAATATACCTGCTTTACGTTTCAGGATTGTACTACCATCCACCAACGATGTGGAGTTAAGAACTTCTCGATACACAAATGCAAAAGCAAGTTCTGTAAACCACAAACAGAGAAACAGGGAAGAAATAAATCAAATAAAAGAAAACCGGATTTCAATTGAACATAGTTGACTATAAATCATGAGAACTAGAGATGTAAAAATACAACAATTGTCCATTAATTCATGAGCACAGGAAAATAAAGAAATTCTTTACTCTTGCTCAAAGCCGAAAAAGTACAACGTGGGGAAAATGTTAAACTAAGAGAAATATCAGACCTTAAGATTCTACGAATAGATCAATATGAATTATTATATAGCAATTAGCATTGAAACTAACCCCATCACTTTACTTGAAAACCAACAAGAAATAGAAAATAAAAATAAAAAGAATCATGGTATGATGTAGTCGATTCCCTTGGAATATGAAACCTTTACAAGAATATTCTGAACAGCACTACCCAAGTTAAATTAGGAAGACAGGAAGGATTCTCAAAAGAAACAATACATGACCCCAAGATCTAACTGTGCAAATGACAAGCATTCAAATTACCATGTTGAGGAGCAGCAGCAAAAGATACAATATCTCCATTTTGGAGTTGGGCTTCAGCAGTATTTTTCTTCAGCTTTTCCCAGTTAAGGAATGTACCATTGGTGCTGCAAAAGGCCCAATACGATTAGAAAATTCATATAATCATCTGATCTAGAATACTTATAGATAATATGCAACCTGGTGTCTTTCAAAAACACAGAAGAGCAAGGCTGCTCCACATCATCGGTCACAATCTTCTTCCGAAAAATTTTGCAATGATATCCACTGACTGCATGAGATTCAATCCGGAAACGTGCATCCTCTACTAGTCGACCAATGCAATGCTCATCCTCTGTCAAAAGAATATTTATACCCTGCTTTGCAATATTTTCATCAGCTTAAGTTCAAAATTAATGTACAAAACTAAATCAATGTATTTCTTCATTTTTCCTGTTGTCTAATATACATACAAACTAAGGGCCCGTTTGGTTCGCAATCCAAAAACTTGTTTTTAAAAACTAATTTACACCTATAAACTATATCTTGTATCATATCTAAAATTGTATTTTGACTTTACTATAAAATCCTATATGATTTCATTGAAAACACATAAAACAACATTTTTTTGTTTTACAAAATCCTACATAATTTTATTGTAAATCCAAAAACAATTTTGGATGTAGTAGAAGATGTATATTATTATAGATGTAAATTAGTTTTTGAAAACAAGTTTTTGGATCACGAACCAAAAGGGCCCTAAATTGTATGATAAAAATTCAACAAATAGGAGAAACCAATAAGAGTATCTAATTAACTAAGGTTTGGGGGAGGATATTAATTAGGGTTCGAACTGTAGAACGTTTACGGGCATCAGTGGAAATAGTGGTGAGAACACCCAAGACACCAAGATCGACATTCTGAAGAAGTTTGGTAGAGAATTTTCGTGCAACAGATAGAATGAATTCCTTAGAAGATTGAATCTTTTTAGGTGGAAAAATGGAGTTGGGTTGAGCTGGCTGACAAGAACTTGTTTTGAGATACTAAGTTAATATCGCTTTTAGGGCTTGGGACCGCCTTCGATTTCAATGGAGTTTCCGCCTGATCGTTCTCTAACGCCATTGCAAAGAAATCGAAGACAGAGAAACAAAAACAGAAAAAGAACAAACAGAGGGCTTGGTGGGGATTTCAAATCCTAAAGGAAAACTCTACTTCGATCCCACTTTATCTCTATTAACACCCCACTTATTCTTACATCCCATTAACACCCACCGTTAGGTCCACATGGAGATGATTATAGGGTTGATTTTGATCTACATGATGAGATGATCCTTACAAAAATCAACCCCTCGATCATCATCATCATGCGGTCCCATAGAAAGCAGTAAGTAAAGTGTAAGATTAAAATGAGTAGTATTAACACCCCACTTATTCTTACACCCAATTTACGCACGCCTAAAATCCCCACATGAAGATGATCATTGAGCTGATTTTGATCTAAATGATGAGGAGATCATTATCACAAAAATTATCCCCTAAATCACCATGCAAGCCATAATGGGAGGTGTAAGCGGAGTGTATGAATAAGGTGGAACATGTTTAATTGTGCGGTAGAGAATAGAGAGATGGAAGTGTGTGACGCAAGAACACATAGAATAGCTCAATGTTGGAGTCGTATGATAATGGTAAAGATTAAAGACTCATCACTAGTTACTAATTCTTAAGAAACAAGGGTGGTAATACAACACTGAGATATGTAGTAGGGCCAATATTTCTACCTCATCAAGTTGAGTGATGGTTAATTGGTAATTTGATTGGGACCTGAATATCTGATATGGGCTTCTTTTTCATATACAACAATGAAAAGGAGAATAAAGTGAGAACTTGATGGGATGATTGAGGCGGTATAACCTTAGATATCAAAGAAATGTCCAAGAAAAGAAAGAAAAGATTTATTCCTCTGAAAGAATTGCGAAGAAGTCCTTTGACATCGTCCCATCTTCTATTTATAAGAAATTGTGAATACAAAGTCAATATATTAAGCAATAATAATCTGACACTTGGATGACAGTTGTCCTCCACTTACTCTGTAATTATTACAAATATGCTCATCTTTCTTTGACAATCTTCTACTTTTCTTTTACTGCAATTCCGAACTTATCTTTCTTCTCTTCCAGACTTCATGTATCTGTATTCCAATGAATTCCGTCAGAGCATCTTCATCATTATCTTCAAAACCTCTATTATCCATAAAAGTACTCTTACAATTACGAAGCAGAAATAATTCAGAGATGCCACGCATTATTTCATATTTTCTTGAATTGTGGAGGATTCATCAATCTCGAATAATCCTAAGCGAACGTAAATGCTAAACATAAAGGGTGCAACTTAATGACGTGTTGTTCCCTGATTAGCGCCTTGGCTTGACATGTAGAGTTGATGCATGTGTGAAGGACTGCTATTTTGTGCACCCACTTTGTAGGTGGGTGCACAATACATTCATCATCCAACCGTTAAGTGTTGTACGGCCATCCCCACCATTCTTTGACTGCGTAACTAACACCCGACAACTCGACAATGGAGGGTAACCTGGGTGCACATAATAGCATTTTGCGTGATGCCTACATGTCATGTCACGGCGCCAATTAAGACACAAAAGGTCATTATGTCACAACCCACCACTATATCTAGCCATTAAGGTTATCCAGCATTACTCCATCAATCAATCTCACCACCACCAAAATCCATTGACTTGAGGAGATACGAGTGTGCCACCTCCAACATTGTTTCAACTTCTTTCTTATACTCATTGATAACTCCAGTTTTTATCTTAGACTGCATCACACGCCATTTCTTAAAATGTGCACCCACTTTTACATCAAGACTGCAAGAGGATTCAGAGGTAGTTTCCAAAGACCATCTACAATGGATCTCAAAGTAAGATCCAAAGAGGACATCATGTACCTGTTGTACAGTCTCAAACACCAGTATTTTCCTATCTGCTGATACAACAGCATGCTGCCACTCCGTCACGGCAGTGTCCGGAGGACACATCGGACGACTGTGACACCGTGATCTGAACATTATTTCTCTTACCCAACTGCTACCATATTCATCTTCAGCAGCATGCCACTGGCCCAAATTAACATCAGTATCCTTTCGTGTCGACCGATACTCACTTGTAAATTTTGAATCATCGCTCATAAGCACATTAAAGAACTGCTCAGCTGTGCAAGGGAAACTATCATTGTATATATCAATTAGAACTTCGTCATTGATTAAAGCTTGGAATTTCACTGCATCCTTGGGCACATTATCTTTGGGAACTTTAACCAGCCCTCCGCTAGCTATGATGGAGCTGCCATGTGCACTGAGAAATGCAGACTGTGTTGCTTTCTCCTTCTTTTGGGATTCTAATGTTGCATGGAGGTTCTTTGTTGCATGGTTCCTAGAACCAGGAACCATGGAACTAAATGGAAAAACGCTACGATCACAAAAGTTGCAGCGGCAACAGTGATCTTGATCTCCCACCAAGACGGGATGAGAAAATCCAAGACAATTTTGTCCATTTCAATGGGCGTTGATTTATAAACGTAAAATATATCAGATATTGATCAATCTACGGTTTCGGTTCAAGAATTCTAAAGAGTTCTGAGAGTTCAAAAGATCCATGAGAGGGAGATAGGAAAAGAGAGAGCCTACGTGCATTACTGATGAGAGAGTCAAACTATGCTAGTTCACTAGAGAAAAGGATATTCTAATATGAATGAAAGAATTCATTGAATTAAATCATCGGGTTTTGGCGGAGAGCGAGAAAGATTCAAGATTAATCAGTTATGAGGAAATATACAAGAGCATAACAACCAATAAACACAAAAGTACAAAAGAGAATTCAAGTAAGGAATAAACGGACAAACTTAAATGATTTCTAAAATTTCAGGTCAATGTCAAATACTAATAAGGTTTTTAATACTTCATGGAGAACTACTTTAATTATCTTGAATGTCGAAAACAAGCCAATCCGGATAAAGCAACTAGTCTACACTCTACATCATGAATTGTATGATAAAAATTCAACAAATGGGAGAACCCAATAAGAGTGTATAAAATTAACTAGGGTTTTGGGTGAGGATATTAAGTAGGGTTCGAACCTGTGAACGTTTACGAGCATTAGTGGAGATGGCAGTGAGGACGCCCCAGACACCAGGATCAGCATTCTGAAGAGGTTGAGCAGAGAATTTTCGTGCAACAGATAGGATGAATTCCTTGGGAGATTGAGTCTTTTTAGGTGGAGAGATGGAGTTGGGTGGAGCTGGCTGACAAGAACTTGTTTGAGATACTATGTTAACATCACTTTTAGGGCTTGGCATTGCCTTCGATTTCAATGGAGTTTCTGCTTGATCTTCCTCTAACGCCATTGCAAATGAACCGTAAACAGTATTTCAGAATATTCAGATAGACTGAGACAGACAGAAAAACGGACAGAGGGCTTTCGCGGGCATTTCAAACCCTAAACTTCTGGTTCTCTTTAGAGAGAGAGAGGTGAGGGAGAGTGAAGGAAGCGTGACAAGGCGGCGAGGAGTTTCCCTATCTTGTTTTGCAATGTATGGTACCTAAATTACAACACAGTGATCACATATGCATGTGAAGGGCCCACTTTTCAGTATTTAAATCACTTGAGGTAGAGTGATTAGTGGTACACCTAAGTTGCACAGAATATTGACGACTACCAAAAGTTGTGTTTGGCTGCTGCGTTTTGGAATACTTTGTTTTGTTAAGGCTGGGTATTTCTTGTTCTTACATTGATTAGCTAAACAGAAGATCAACATTTAACAGCCAAAAAAATATATAGTCTGTTTGGACAAGGGATTTTAGGGAGAGATTTTGTGGGAACCAGGGATTTTGAGGAATAGTGTAAATAAAGTGTAAGAATAAGTGAAGTAAATAGTATGACTCAGTTCCAAAATTACTCCATAACTAACATCATGTATTGGTATCCTTCTAATATTTGTATCGTGCAAATAAAAAATAAATCCCTCAATTTTGTGGGTTTTGATAAGGGATCGATGTTATATTTTCGTAGTAATTTTCAATGGACCTATATATAAAAGATAAAATGGTTGTGAATATTTGTTGGCTCAATACAAATTATCATAGAAATTTTGCAACTCCTTTGGAAATATACCACAAACAAAAACCTATAAAAATATTAGAAGGACCGGCAAGAATCAGAACCAGCTTAATTATTGGTTTCAGTTCCACGCGGAGTTTGAACCACGAGGTTGATCAGAATCCAAAGATCAGAACTAACAAAGCGCTCTTAAGTTGCAAGTTGAGACTTCAGTTCAAACTCTTGTTAGCAATCACCCGAATTATTCACGTTTAATATTCGTACTTTTCCGTATTTCCGAATAACGTTTAATACTTCCGTCCAAATGAAACCTAATCAATAATACACGAATTTTTTAGCTAAAACGTTTAAAACAAGTTTTAACCGAATTGCCGCATGAACCGGGTGAAAAATACTCCTCTATTTAATGACTATCAGATTTTTAATATATATAAAAATATATAAAAAAAAAGAAAAGAAACCCTTGATAATTGATTAAGGACCCTTCTTTGTTTTCTCTCTTTGTCTTTAAAGACCCTAATTCTCTCAGTTTTTCTCTTTATCGACACACTCGGAACTCCATGAAGCATCTAGAAGACTTGGCATCTTACCGAATTTTTACTGCCAAATTTCTACATGTGAAACGTATTAACCACGCATTAACTCTAAATCGAATATTTCTCGTACGGCGAATAATTGACCGCATGTTGTACCGTATTACAATACTTATAAACCGAACTATACTCGTATTTGTGCCGTCCCAAATTTTAGTCGTATGCGGAATTGCTAACAAGGGTTCAAACTTCAATGTCACAGTTCAATATTGCAGACTTTGTCGAGTTATTTGAAAATATTTCGTTTTGATTGGTACACCTCCCACTGAGTCCCACCCATGGAGCACAAACCTTGGAAAGCTAGCAATCCAACTCGTAAAAGAGTTGCACCGGTGCTACTCCATAAAATACAAAAAGAAAAATTAATAAACCTTACAAGATGGGGCTGTTTGGCAACCATTATTTTAATTGATTATGAGGCTCATAATCAATTCTGAGCCTCATAATTCATTATGCGGTTTTATTTGGCTGTTTGGTAATGATTCTAGAAGTGATTATCGCTTAATGATAAATGACTTTCTCGTTAAAAATAGAAACAGAAAATACTTGTTTAAATAAACAATAAACAAGTTTTGACTTTTTTATCGAGATTATCGGGATCAAAAAATTCAACCATCAGGTTCTAAGAGAAAAAAAAGAGAAAAACTATCTTCTTTCTCATCTGCAACTTATGGATCTGTAGAACAGGTACTTTCTCTCTCTTCTCTTTCTCTCTCTCCTCCCTATCCTCTTTCCTCTTTCTATCTTCTCTGTAATCTGTCTCATCTCTCTTTCTCTCTCTTCTTTCTCTCTCCGTTTGAAGAAGCTCTAAGTGCTTCGAGCGCCATTAATGGCTGAAATGAAGTGATTCATCAGATGACCCCATATAACAAGGATAAGGCTTCAATAATTCCCAATTTCAACAAATAAAGAAGAAAAATAAGGTGAGCATCAGGAAGAAGACCAATAGAGGAGGAGACTATGAGATCAAGAATAAAACCAATAGAGGTGGTCCGTGAGCCAGAGCAGTTGTAATTATCAACCTGAGCTACTGAAATTGAGTTTCTTCCGAAATTGCAGTCATTAATGTTTCAATAAATTAGTTTCTAAGCATTACCTTATTAGATTTTGAAATTTCAAATTAGGTAGTTGCTCTAAAAATTTAGGGTTTTGATAGTAATTTATTGTTTTGATGAACAAAAACAAATTAGGTTTTTGGTTGTGATTCCGTTCAAGCTGAATTTGAGATTTTGGTACCAATTTTTAGATTTTCATGTTAAAAAAAAATTAAATAAATAATAGGTTATTCAAAGAAGTTTGGGGCTTTAAAGAACATTTCAAATATCTCTGAGAAATTAATGGACATGGGCTTGGTGATGGCACTTCTCCTTCATTCTCTTTCATGGTCATTGATGTTGATGAAATCTTCGATTGTATGGTTGAAATGTTTATCATAAATATTGGTAATCAAATTTTTCCTGAAATACTTGTTTGTTGAAATTTTTAACAAAAATAATTATCATAAAATTATTTATAACAGAACTATTTCCAAATTTAGAAATAGTTCTACTATAAATTTTATCAAACGGGGCCGATGTGAAGCAGTTTTTCTAGTCTTATGCGAAGTAGCATTCACGCAACTTCTTTAAAAATTATTTTTTTGGCATTTCGTGCATCTTATTAACCATCTGATTACAAATTCATGACCTAATTCGATTCTCATTTTGCACCTGAAAAAAGAAGGCAAACAATGCAAGGATGATAAAACTGTAAAACCCCACCCAAAAAAATTAGTGAATGAACAAACCATAAAGCATATAAAATGAGTAGCAGCCAACGAATTAAGAAAATCAGAATGAGACATTTCTTGTTTCCTAATGTCGGTAACAATTTTACAGCGAACAGAGATAGGTTTATGTTCTGTTACCCAATGTTTGACAAAAGGAGGATCCACCACATCACTGAGAAGTGCACTTTGAACTTGACTCCATCATCATGCCAATGATTTTTTAAAACTTTACAGAGATAACATGATACAATACTAAAAGTTAGAATTGTGTGAAGTTGAAAAGCTTATCAGTTCTTCAATGGGGTTAGCCTAGCCAGCAAGAGGGTTTGCATGGATGGTTACACGATTCAGCCTGATCTCTGCAAGTGGTCGATCCCCAGGTCCCGTCTGAGTCTGTATATAACCCAAATTTAGTAACATTATGTCATGCAAATAATATTAAACGCTAATGACATAAAACATTTTGAGACAGCATGACTGGGATCTTCCTAGAGCATATGAGAAAGAGTTTTGTTGATTCTGTTATGAAAAATTACGTACCTTCTCCATGATATCTAGGACTTCAAACCCGTGAATCACCCTACCAAACACAGTGTACAATCCGTTCAGATGTGGCTGCTTTGCATATGTAATGAAGAACTGGCTTCCATTTGTATTGGGCCCACTATTAGCCATTGCAAGTATCCCTCTTGCATTGTGCTGCAAATCAACAAGAGAAACATTGGTATGGCCACACAAAAATCATGTCAGGTTTCTGCTACAACTGCAAAAATTACAAAATGTGTGCCAAGCGAATAGGACGACAATACGAGATGGTAAATTGCATTGAGGGGTTGTGCCAAACAACCTTTGCCAAGGCAGAAATTGAATAGGAAGACAACGTAGAGATGTTAAGCAAAAAATTTCAAACACAGAACAAATGCCTACCCTAGACAGTAATAGCACCTAACTGGATGAATCAGATGGAACTCCAAGTCTTAAACCAAGCTAGTCTCTTGGTCAAAAGTTTGGAGAATCCAAGAAAGTAAAACCAAGATCAAACAATCATGGCTGGAGTGAAGTACCTTAAGTGATTCCCGTATCTCATCATTGAACTTTTTACCCCATATACTGGTCCCACCTTTGCCTGTGCCGGTAGGATCCCCTCCTTGGATCATAAAACCTTTGATATTTCGATGGAATATGGTGCCATCATAATAACCGCTAGCACATAGTGCCAAAAAATTCTGTACCCAAATAAAATAATTAAAAAGGTTAAGATATTTTTACCTTTACTTGGTCGTGTTTCTATCACTTCCACAAAAACAACAAAAAGCAAGCAATGAAACGGTAACTAATCTTAATGTTGTTCATATATAAGATTATAGAACTCGGATAATTTTATATTCCATTGAAAGTTTTAACAAAGTCATCAAAAGAAGTGAAAACAATAAAATGCCACCACTATACCAATCTTTAGATAATATATCATGATAGAAATGTAACAGATGAAAGTGAAGCTTACAAAGCATGGAAAGAGAAACGTAATAACATGAAGATTTTGCAATTGTAGAAGCAAAGAGTATATGACAAGAGTAGACAGAGATGCATTAATCATGAAACGAGCTATGGACGAAAACTGATGCAAAGTATAGAGTATCAAACAGATAACCAATAACTAATGGTAAGTAAAGTACTTGAATTTGCAGGACATGAGAAAATTATTGCACCAATCTGTTTCACTTAATTCTAGAAGAGTCTGTACATAGCAAAACAATGATTATTCAACACTAAATATTTGGTGATGCTTCAAAAAGACAAAGTTAGTTCTTGCCTCCTTGGAAATTCCTCACTCCTCGGTATAAGTGCTAGTTCAGGAGAGGTCAAGGTTAGTTATTGAAGTTACATAATATGGTAAATGAAAAACAATATGAATGGGACAGTCAAGTCTTATGCAATGAATTCACTAATGCTAGGCAGAAGAGCCTAGTTCTGACAAATGGATGACCTGTAGAAGGCCTTGTAGATAAAAGCACTTGAAAGGTCATCGGACTAACCTAATCGATTATAAATTGCATAGTTGACTGGGATGGTTGGTGCATTAACAAAGACTAGAGTATCATTAAGATGGAATACGCCATGCAAAGGCTCGAGAGGAGCAAAGGGGATCCCAAAAGGACATAGATGGGAGTACTGAAAAGATATTTGAAGACCCAGAAACTTGCCTAACAGGATGAAGCACATCATTACAACTACATGTCAAGAAGGAAGAGAAAGACTAAATAAAGGACCAGCATTCGCATTCTGAATGAGAGGAACTCAAGATTTTTCTCTTGGAAAGTAACATTACGTTGGTGTAATCTATGTTATTAAAGTCGGGGTCTAGGCAGATTTAATCGCTGCCTAGGCGCTAGGCGCCTTCTTGCCGCCACCCCTTGGCCCCTAGGTGTCCAAGGCCGCCAAGCCCAAAAAATTGGGGCCTAGGCGGGCGATTAGGGCTAGGCGGCTAGGCCCCTAGGCGCCGACTAGGCTCTTTATTAAAAATAAATTTCAACTTTCAAGGGGTTTTTTTGAAAATATTTATAGTTTTAGGTCCATTGGATATAAAAGACTTTTTTAGGGCCTTTATGAAAAAAACCATACATCTCTACTATAATAAAAAGAAGAAAAGAAGGGAAGTGGGAGGGTTTTTTTGTCCAGATAGCATGAGCTACTTTTTTTCTCTCCTTCTTCCTCTTTTCTTTTTTTTTCTCTGTTTCTTCCCCCCACTGATTCTTCTTTTTCTCCCTCTTTTTTTTTTCCTGTTTTTTTCCCCATCGATCCAGGTAGCATGACCTACTGCCCCCTTCTTCGCCTGCTTCTTCTTCTCCCCCTTTTTCTTCTTCTTCTCTCTTCTTTTTCTCTGCTTTTTTTTCCCTGCATACTGCTTTCTTTTTTTGTTTTTACTTTGTTGTTGTGGATCATTATTATTTAACATACTAGACTATGGATATTTTGTTTTGATGTTGTTGCATGTGGATCATTATTGTTTAATGTTAATTTTATGGAAATTTTGTGACATACATATGTATATATTTTTTTAGTATTTATATTAATTATATTTATATATGCCCGCTTAATCCTGACTAGGCCTCGCCTAGAAGGACCTAGGCGCTAGGCGCCCCTTGGCCGCCCAGCCTCCGCCTAGGACTTTAACAACATAGGGTGTAATCCAATCATGTCATAATTGTAGTAGGCAGTAAGTTTGGATCAAATGGGTAGCATACACCTTAAAAAAAAAATTTGAGGATGCAAAAGAGAATTAAGGCTCAAGAGCTTAGTGTTCATATTCCAACACCTATAGGTCAAGAGATTTAAAGGTGTGCCTTAACATTCACATTCCTCTAGTGAAGGTTCTTTTAAATTTGAGGATTCCACCAAACCATCTATAGGAGAGAGGAGACATGAAGCCGTGAGATAGCTTATGCTTGGGCTTCTTTTAAATAAGATACTGATCCACTTTCAATGTGCTTTGACCTTTCACGAAAACAGGATTTGTGTTAATCATGACGGCCATCGGCTGCATATGGTCATAAGTTCATGAAGATGAAGCACAAGATCATAAGCAAGAGCCTGAATCCTAGAAGTTCACTGCGTGAGGAGGAATTCTGTAATCTTTGGTGTTGGGTTTGGCTATGGTTAGTTGCTCCTTACTTTTCCAATTAAATGAATGAGCGATCACAAGAAAGAGAACTTCTAACAAATAAGCTATCTTAGTCTCAAAAGTATGCAACAAGACTTCATATGAAACTTGATTGAAGGGATATCAGTCTCAAAAAACTCCTATAGAGTCTAGCCCTAATTTCACAGGTAAAACATTTTCTTCAAACAACAAAACAGTTAACTAATGAGAAAAAGCAAGTCCGAAACATGTTTCCATGGAACTCCAGCATCAGTTATAAGTTACAACTAATCAAACAAATAAAAACCCAAACTCAAACCTTGTATGACAATTTTAGAAGGCCAAAAATCTAACATAAACCTTTAAACTTAACTAATCTAACTTAGAACTAAAATCATTGCCTACAAATTAGGTTTCACGCCATTAAAATTCTAACTTTTCTCTAATTTAATTCCATTCCACAACAGAACCAAAAAAAAAAAAAAAGTGAATTGAGAAACCGCTTTTCTTATTTGAATCCTTACTTTAATTAATTATCATATAAGAAAATAACTAAGATTCGTAGTTCGATTGTTCTTCAAGAAAAGTACATAGAATTAGAAGGAAAAAAAAAAAACATAAATGGGTTTTTCGAACCTCAGCGGTTTTAGGGGCCTCATCGCAAGCAATCTCGCATTTGATGTCGCCGAGATTCGTATGCAATGTAACTGACTGCACCGAAATAGGGCATAAAGAGAGTTAAAAAAAAAATTGAAGTTTAGAAGAAACTTAAAAAATATTATTAGCAGAAAAGTTGTTCGACGAATTGCCGCAGTGAATACTAACCATTTTGGTAAAAAGGGCGGAGACTGGTTGTGTGCACACCCAACTTCTTTTTTACTTCAAACGATCTATTAACGAGCCCGGGCTTAAAAGATTTTCTGTAGGTATGTGAAATCGGGACTGAAATATGCTTGCGGCTTATACCCTGTGCCTATGGGGATCACATACTATGTGATATGATCCAAAGGGTTGGTCTTTCTATTCTTTTACTTTTTTTTTTTAGAATAATGCTAAAGTTTGACAAACAACGTCGTGGGGTCCAAGTGCTAATTAAAATATATTCCTATTTCTAAAATGCCTTTAGAGCGGGAACATTAAAGTGTGGACTAAGAGCTCAAAATTCCAGACTAGGAACGTCGTGTTAGAAATTTTCATAATTTCATTATTTGTAGCGTTACATGTTCTTCTCGCGGGGCTATTGAAGATGTTCGTTGACTGTCAGAGACAACCGTTGGTGACAACCATTGGCAGCCCAACAGACACGACCAAAAGATACAAATAAGTCTATAAATAAGGCTCACAACCAGTTCAGATGATATATAACGATTTCGTATCTTCATTCTCTCATTTTGGGCATCATCAGTTTCGTATTCAAAGTGTATTCTTTGGTTTGATCAAGTAGTCACATCTTGAATCAAACAACCTCCATTGTATCCCTGAGAGAGATTTTCTTAAATACCTTATTGTGATATCGCGGTTTCTACCGGAAGGGGAAAAACATCTCTTAAAAGACAACGCTAGTTCGTGCCTTGGAGTTTACTTTTCTAGTGTAGAGTCACCCCATTTTTCAACACGTCACCCAAAAATGACTGATCTTATAATAAGTTAATTTTTTGTGTAGATGATAACATCTTCGCCAAAGTTCAACCCTTGCATATAATTCAAGTGGACTCCACATCAAATTCAGTTTATATTTTGTTCCAAAACATTTCGGTCCCAATAGCAGCTCCATTACATTTTTTACCCCGTGAATTGTTGAATAGGGAACTCATGAGCTACCGTATCCAACATACGACTCCATTTTCAACTTGATCAAAATGAGAAATCAGGATGGTAGGACAAATCAACATTACTATGACATGTGGATTGTCTTTTGACCATAACTACCACCCTCGTCCGGAAACTCCTCAATATTAATTAACCTAAACTTATGAGTACATACAAACATGTTTTGATTGGCCAAAAATAAGGTAGGTACAGTACCAAGTACCAACCCCTGCATGCAGGCATTCAACTAAAAATCAATTGGTAATGAGTGGAGTAATTCAAAATTTTTACATATTAGATTTATATACTAGATGAATGAATGTCTCAGACCCGCTTGGTACCGCAGGAAGTGTTTGCATAGCAAACGACGTTTACAACAGTTTAAAAAAAAAATTTGGGTTACATGGTAAGAGTGCAGTAGATGATAATATTGGCAAAAGTTTACCATGACCCCGGCACCAATAGAATTGATGAAAGACGAATAGAAATATGCCAAGCAGCAAGAACTTTTGTACCTATAGCAAGAATTGATGTTTGGTGAGTATGTTCTTCATATATATAACCAGACTCATTTTATTTTATTTTTTTTTTTCAAAAAGAAAAAAGGAAAGAAAAGTATAATATTACTGGTATTCAATATAAAACTAAAAAATTCCCCCTCTCCCAACACCCACCCACTAACGAAATCCAGCACATCCTGGCAGCCAGAATTTTTAATGAAAATTAACCCTGTATTCTTCATAAAATAAAAAAAGAAAAAGAAAAAGAAGAAAAAAAAGAAAAAAGAAAGACTTGATAGAAGACCAATGTTGACACATAGTCGTATAAATATGCAGGTAGAATGATCCAATTTTTATTATACAAACAGAGATCATAGTTTTTCATTGCACGTACCTATATATAATAAAACTAGTTTAAGTGTACGTTTTCCCTGCTAAAATGGAGTTGAATGGCATAGTTCAATCCCTTCACATTATATTCTATATATATTTACTTATATTTGGTATATATGCTGAGCAGAGTTTTTCGTGAATTATTATAATATTTTCTGAATTAGTTTTAATCTTATTTGGATGAACGCAAGACTTGGCAGTCCGCTCTTAAATGCCAACCTAGTAAAATTGATGCTAACCGAATTTCTATTTTTTTTTTATTAGTCGATCCCTTTCATAAATTTCTTTTCTTTTCTTCTAATAATAAATTCTAATTTAGAAAAAAGCTACCCAAAAACTGGCCTACAGTTAACTTCTACCCTAACCAACTGATGATAGTTAGGTATCCATAACTACCATCCTGGACTATATTTATCGCGGGTATATATTGTTCTGTAACTCTTCGTGATTTGTGTCATATACCTTCGTGATTTGCGTCAGTTATTTTCTATAGATTATTCTGTAGGGTTATCTACTGTATTAATTAACCTACATTTCGAATTACATGCAAACGTGTTTTGATTGGCCAAAAATAAGGTACGAACAGTACCAACGCCCTACATATATGCACAATTGCACAAAATCATGCATGTGTTAGCCTAGCTATATAACATGTGCCAGAGATACGGGATCTGTGTTTTTTTTTTTTTTTTCATGAGATATGTCCATTGTACAAATTAATTATCAGAGTGATCGATCCGAGTTTGCATAGCAGACGTTTACGGGGTTTAAAACTTTTGAATTGCTAGGTAAGAAGAACACAGTAAACATTTACATCAAATTTACTCTGTGCATATCAAGCGTAAGTATTTGTTTGCAATTGTAAACATTTACAGAGGGACGAAACAGGGCCTAGAACTTTGGAGCTAGGCACAAGTTAAACCTTGTCAATTCAATAAAGAGATACAACAGACTTCGTATACCTCGAGATCCCCACGAAATTTAATTTTTGTAAAGTACAGTAGAGATCATCGATGCCATTCTGAGGCAAAAGCGACAGGATCGTACAATAAAAATTATGAGATTAAAATTTAATTATGAATGCTAGTTAGCGCTGGAGGGCCCACCTGTACGTGAAACTTCGTACTCCATAGAGTTTTGACATACGGTAATGCTTGAGTTACAGCAAATTCCTACAGAATTTGCTACCACTCAAGCATCCAACGGTCAAAGTGATTTGCATCTCCTCGTATTTCGCATCCCATCCTAAAGTGTTATGAATCTCACCGTGAAATGTGCCTGCTGTAGCAAATTCGGTAGGGATTTCGGTAGCCCTAGCACTACCGTTTGACATAAAAGGGAAGAGTTTTATTAGGGGTGGCTAGCTAGCAATTATCAAACTAAAAAGAATTCTAGGTTACAAAAACAAGTAATTAACTTTAACAATAGTTACCGGAAACTCTACCCCCTTGCGTACCGCGCACTGGATTCTTCGTATCGGTTTTGGGTGCTCTAATGAATCAGTTCTTTAAATTTGGCGTACCCAAATCTTTCACCTTGATTTTTCTAAAATTTAAAAGACAAAAAGTGTAAAAGATTACCTAGTTAACTAGTTTTTATTTCTTGATGAGTATGAACCTTGGTTGTAGGTTTGTCTATGTATATACATAATATAAGACATTTTTTTTAATAGATATAGCATCTTGAAAAAGAGTTCTAAAATGAACCACGACCCAAAACTACGTATCGAAGAAGTATACCTCCCACGTACCGCGTACGCACAAAGTAGCGTACCGCGTACCCGTACATGTACCACGTATCGGAACGAACTGCGTTTTAGGTAACATTGACTTTAACCAATTTGGAAATCTTCTCTCCAAAAGTACTTTTTTTGTTCGATTTCAACAATCCGAACACCTTGGATCACATTCGATTCCACCACTACTAATACCTCTACTACGTGGATAATAATGGTTTAAATAAACATCAACATTCTCTTTTATTCTACTTTTTTAAATATTACCATGTAACTTACACGGATAATCTCACTTTTATAACAATCACAAACACTTTCTGGATTATAGATCTACTACCAGAAACTCAATGCGTAATTTCAACATTCAATATGTATTCCTGAATAATCTCATTTTACAATTATCCATTTCATTTTACCACATTCGGGCCCGGCTAGTGAGATTAGTCAACAATCATTTACTAGTGACCTAATAACACCACCCACCTAATAACACCATCATGAAAAAGTTTTGGTACTAAATGAGTGCTGAAACTGATCACTAACCCCACCATGCCCCCCAACTTTTGTGAAGTCTAATAATGTTGCCATCTAGTTCTGAATGATGGATCCCACGATAAGGTTGTTTTTCAAGGAATATTTTTATAAGTTAGAGGTCTTCAAATCAGCTGAATTTTTGTAGACATAATATTATCATTATTTATAACATATCTACAAAAAATCAGCTCAATCAGAAATATCTAACCCTCCAAATAAATCACTTTAAATGTGAGCCGTCCATTCACACTGTTAAAGTCTAAATTAAGTTTTCGTAGTGTTAGAGGGTGCTAGAGGTCTCTGATTGAGCTGATTTTTTTAGATATGATCCAAATAGTATAAATAACATACATATCTAAAAATCAACCTATTTGGACAAACTTAAGAAACTAAATAAAACACAAAACCTAAAAACTTATCATGTGCCCTTAGGGCACATGTTACCAAATCCTTGTTATATATACAGAGATCGATCTATTGAGTTGCATTGCACTTATTACCTAGCTAGCTATACTACTTAATAATTAAGCTCGTTAGTTTTTACGTAAAATGGAGTTGAATGGCATAGTTCAATCCCTAGAGCACAAGAACATCCTAGTCACTGGTTCTACTGGCTTTCTATCAAAGAGTACGCGTTCACATAATCTTCTTCTTCTTCTTATTTTTGTTTACATAAAATTGCTTTAAATTAAACCCCATAGAGAACATTTTACCGAAGATGCATTTGATTCTTTTTCTATGCATTTAGTTTTCTTTTATCCAGTTTTATATATAAGTGTTTATATAGTCTTTATTTTATTTTTTTTTTGTTTTTTTTGTTTTTTTTTTTTGTGATCGATGTGCATTTTCGAGTTTGTTATACAAAGGTGTACAAAAGCTTTAATTTTTATATCTTTTACACTTACAAATCAGATTTACTATGGTTTCAGTACTTTTTCTTTTTAGGTTGTTGTCTTAACAATCCTGGTTTTTTTAAAGTTATCCCACCATTTGATCCTAAAAAAATAACTAAATTTTTTATATTTGAAAAACATTAGTTGAGATTTTCGAAACGAAGCCGAATATACATATTAAAAATTATTATTTCAAAATTTGCAAATCTAAATTTGCATAGCATGTTTTAGTAACAAAATATAATATTAAGTGTTTAAAAAACTAGCTACTTGCAACTTTAAAGTTGTAACATTGTGAGTTTTAAAAATCTAAAATATTGCATATTATTTATACTGCAAAGCTTTATGTAACTGGTCACGTTAAAACTTCTTGTAAATTTGACGTTGTTCAAAATTTACATATATTATGTATCATGCAATTAAAATTTGGAGTTACAATTTTCAAAAATTTTGCAAATATAAATTTGCATGTTATTTATACCGCAAAACTTTGAGTAACAGTCGTGTTAAAAAGTACATGTAAGTTTTAAGTTGCAATATTTTAAATATATGCAAATCTAAATTTGCATACTATGTTTACTGTATATTAAAATTTTCAAGGTACAATAGGTAATCTTAGTTTTACATATATAAATTTGCTTTCCATGTATGGCGAAAAGTTTCTAGTGTGCAAATCTTGTATTATGACTAACTTTTCGGTTGGTGTTGCCTTTAGAATCGTCAAAGAAGAATGAAGAAACGGTAAATTAAAATCTCAAAACCCTAGAGTTTTGCAACCTGTTACACAGATGTTATGCAAATCCAATTTTCTAGTTTACAATTGGAACTCAATAAAATCTCATATTTATGTATGAAACTTAAATTTGCATACTATATATGAACAAGCTTTGTGTACGTGTATTGCACGTATTTACGTTAGGCTTGTTCTTTAATTATAATTATTGTTTCTTAATGTGTCATGTTGCTCATTTAATGTAATAGTGGAGTTATTTAATGCTAGAGTTTTATTTAGTACTAATTATGCCATCCATTTGATAAATAATTTACAACTATATATATGTAATGAAGGAGGTTATTGCACCCCCTCTTAGAATGCCCCCTTCTGTGGGACCTACATGCGATGCATCCACGGGCTATTTTTTTATGGGATGTTCTTTTCAATATGTATATCATCATATTAAAAAATCAGCTTGTTCTAAAACTTTTAGCCCCCTCAAATTATTTCTTAAAAATTGATAACTATTTGACCCATCAAATAGTTTCTAAATAGTTACTAATTTTCAAAGGTTAATTTGAAAGGGTTAGAAGTTTTAGAACGAACTGATTTTTTAGTATGATGATATACATATTGAGAAAAATATCCCATAAAAAAATCAGCCCTTGGATACATCGTATGTAGCCCCACAGGAGGGGGCGTTATAAGGGGGCGTTATAAGAGGGGGTGCAATAACTTCCCTCATATGTAATTTGCTAATAGAAAAATACACATAAGGGTATTTTAGGAAGTTTTGGCAAAATAGTCCACTCAAGTATTTGCATTAAATAGTAGTATAGATAATAAAAGTATTATTAAAAAAATATTGTTGTTTGGTCTCATTTCAAAGAATCTCAGAAATGTTAGGGCCCGTTTGATTTGCGATTCAAAAACTTGTTTTCAAAAACTAATTAAATTTGAACTAAACTATATATTATATCACACCTAAAATTGCATTTTGACTTTACTATAAAATCATATATGATTTCATTGAAAACATATAAAACAACATTTTTTTGTTTTATAAAATCCTACATGATTTTATTGTAAATCATAAAATAGTTTTAGATGTAGTATAAGATGTATATTATTATAGATGTAAATTAATTTTTGAAAATAAATTTTTGGATCACCAACCAAACGGGCCCTTAGCTTTTCAGAAAAATAAGATTAGTTAAAAAGCATTTTGACACAGTCTTCTTTGTACATCAAGCTTACATATATGCGCAGCATGGGTCGATCAAATATGTCATTTTCAGTTAATTCCTCAACTTTGTGCTTTTATGTATTTATGCAGTTTTTGTGGAGAAGTTACTTAGAGTTCAACCGAATGTGAAGCAGCTTTTTCTTCTTTTACGAGCTCCCGATGCGGCGTCGGCCACTCAACGTCTGCATAACGATGTACGCAGAAATTTTTCTTTATCAATCACCCATTTAATTCATGTTTAATAATATGTACGTCGGGTCTAGATATTAATCATGATTAATTCATGAAGCGGATAATAAATTCATAATTAAGGTTGAATTTTGGTATTGAGTAATAAGAACAAGTGTTATGGACACCTTAAACAAACAAAAAAAAGTATTTTTTGAGGTTCGGGCAAGTACCATGACCACCCCAAACAATCAAACCCTTCCCTCGGATCCTAGATTTGGGGCGAGAGCAAGGGGTTGCTCTCCCTCAATACCTTAACCCCCTACCCCAAATTCCTACCTTAAGAGTTTCCCATGACACTTGCCCTAATGCTAGGGGCTTTTGGAGTGCGATTTTGTAGACTTACTTTTAACTTGGGTCAAAAAAACCTGCCATCCTACTGGACTTTAACTTATTTTTAAGTAAATACCTAACGTAGTATGTGAGTATGGCTTGTTTCATTTCAGGTAACGGGCAAGGAGGTATTCAGGGTGTTACGAACAAAATACGGTGTCGGATTCGACTCCTTTATTTCGAAAAAGGTAACGCCCATTGCTGGGGACATTGCCCTAGAAAACTTTGGAATAAAAGACCAAAATTTGAAGAAGAAAATGCAGGAAGAAATTGACATCGTAGCAAATTTTGCTGCAACTACCACATTTGATGAGAGGTAATTAATTATTTAATTAAGGTATTTCCATCCAATTTACCTTACCAAATTAAAGAAAATTAAGTCGCAATTTTACTTTGTGGGTATCACATGGAGACTAACCAACGACTGATTTTTTTTATTAGAATGTTTTCCATATATACAAACATATAGATCATTCTCACAAAAACTTATAACCCCATCAAAAATCGATTGTAAATCAATGGTGAAGAAATTGCTATTGCATTCAGTAATGGACGTTTGAATTTACAATTAATCTTTTGTGATGTTAGAAGTTTTATAATAGATTGATTTTTTGTGATAATGATGTATGTGTTGAGGATAACATTCTCAGTAAAAAATCAGTCGTTGGTTAGTCACCATCTGAGTCCCACAAAGAAAAATTAGGGTGGGGATATGAAAAAGGAGGATAGAGGATATGGACTCGTGCATGGTAGGGATTTACTCCCTTGGCTAATTAAGGTAGCACTAAAATTTACTAACTCCCTTCGTTACTCCTTTGTATGTGGTATTATCTACATAAAAATGATCCAAAAGTTAATTTTTTGTTAGGTGAAAATTTTAATGGTAAAATGAAAAGTTCAAAATTAAAATTAAAAAAAAAAGAAAAGAAGAAGAAGAAATAATACTTATGTTTTTTCCTCTAATTTTCTTATGTTATTTCCTTGTTGTCACTGTGACTAGATATGATGTGGCATTGGATGTCAATACATTTGGACCAAAGAATGTTTTGGATTTCGCAGAGAAGTGTGAGAACTTAGAGATGCTTCTCCACATATCTACCGGTCAGTACGTACGTTTTTGTTTTCTATATATATATGAGAGTGGGTCGGAGTACATTGAGTATACATTGTCTTGTGGGGTCCACTTAGAGATGAATTAATGGCTCATTTTAAGTTGGGATATTCTCTTTATTATGTTGATCATCTTCACAAAAAATTAGTCCATTTTAAAACTTGTAACCCTACCATCCGGTGATTGGAAATTACCAAAAATCAACGGTGTTTGAATAGCTCAAGCACCGTTGATTTTCAGTGATTTCTAATCATGGATGATAGGGTTAAAAGTCTTAGACTGAGCTAATTTTTTCTGAAGATGATCAACATGATGGAGAGAATATCCTAACTTAAAACGAGCCCCTAATTCATCTTTAGGTAGCCCCATAGGCCAATGTATACTCAATGTACTCCTAACCAATGTACTCCAATCCATTCTCTCTCTCTCTATATATATAGCACTCTAGCTCTCTGCTACTAGTACTTGTTCTTCTTCTTTTATTGACATTACATATGTGTGTGGATGATCGATCAGCTTTCGTATGTGGAGAGACGTCTGGAGTAATAATGGAGAAACCTTTCAAAATGGGTGAAACGCTCAAAGAAACCTCAGAGGGTTTGGACATTAAAGCAGAGGTGATGTTGGTGAATCAAAGATTGAAGGAGCTCAAGGATGCTCAAGTCTCAAAGAAAGAAGAAACAGATGCCATGAGAGAACTCGGCCTCCAAAGGTTTCAAAAACTTAGCACTAATATTATAAACTACAATCAACCTAGAAAATGCTTGACAATACAAGATTTAATATTAATTAGAGGAATATTAAAATGGAATTGATACTTCACCCTAACAATTTTTACTAATTCAGACTAGTAATTAACTACCGTATATCGTCTCCATATAGTTGAGAATATAAAATAGTTTATCGGTTATGCGGAGTAGATCACAAAACAATCACAAAGTGGTCGACTTGTTGGATTAATTTATAAAATCAACATGGTATTTTGTAAAATCTATACAGGCCGATTTAGTAAAATGTTGGGTTGAAATATCAAGCCCCTATTTAAAACCAAGAGCAAATTAGACTCGGCAAACTGACCCATGGCCCGCCAACCCTACCTTGACCCTTGACCAGTGACCCCCCAACCCTACCCTAACCCGACCTGCCAAATCCTACCCTAATTCGACTCGTTAGTAAACAAGTTAGGGTTGGGTTGAGCATTCCTGACCCGTTACTCAAGAATTTTGTTAGGGTTAGGGTCGACCCTAACCCATTTTCTTGTTTTATATGAAAATATGTTAAACAAGTCAGGTTAGAGTTTGAAAAACTAAACTGTTTAATAAACGAGTCAGGGTTAGGGTTGACCAATCTTGACTCGTCAACCTATCAACCCGCCTAGGTCGACCCTAACCCTAACCCCATAACCAGATCGAGCAAACGATCAAGTCAAACATGTAGAGGCTCACAATCTCTACGCACCACTAATAATTAGGTTTGAACCCAAAACCTCCTCAACATGCACATAAAATGTTTTATCTTTTTGTTGATTTTACATTTGGTGAACAGGGCCAGATTGTTTGGATGGCCAAACACGTATGCGTTTACGAAGGCAATGGGAGAGATGGTAATTGGTCACTTCAAAGGAAATCTTCCAATTGTTATCATAAGGCCTACAGTTGTCACTGGTACTTACAGAGAGCCATTTCCAGGTTGGCTTGAAGGCGTTAAGTATGTATTTGCACTCAAACCAAATTCTCTTTTACCAACGAGATAAAAAAATTTGCATCATCTTTTTCAGGAATTTAAATTTGACTCATGTGAATTTTTGTTGTTCGAGTCTATTTCATTTTATATCGATTGAATTTGATTTATTTGAGTACATTTACCTCTTAATTAAATTAGATTTTTAAACGAATAATCAACTAAAAAAATGAGGTGAATTTCATATGAAGGTCTGATTAGATAAACAATACTTGATACAAGCCTATTCAGGTGAATCAGAAATAATTCTGATCTATGATGCATACAAGAAAACAAAAATATTTCTTCATTTTGAAAAAC
The DNA here is from genome assembly GCA_002174775.1 of Macleaya cordata. Lineage (NCBI taxonomy): Eukaryota > Viridiplantae > Streptophyta > Magnoliopsida > Ranunculales > Papaveraceae > Macleaya > Macleaya cordata. Next base: position 858,394 of record MVGT01002446.1, read on the forward strand.
AATTTTTGGTTTTGGGTAACTGCAGAGCCGTTGACCCCATCATCGTCACTTGTGGCAGAGGGAAGTTATCCTACTTTATTGGAAACCTTGAGTCAATCCTTGATGTGGTAAGTCAACTTTTTTAACTTTTTGCTGCCTACATTGCGCACCCATCATGGTTGGTTGAATTCATCGATTCAAATGAGTGGTATTTTATGTACCCACATCACCAATAACTATCCAATCTTTTATTGTTTTCAAGTCAAAGTGGAATTGACTGAATACTAATAAATAGATGGATGATTACTGCACCTTCGTGTAAAGTAGGTGCACAAAATAGCACTCGATTTAAATCGGAATTGGTGGGTTACTCGACCAATCATCTTTAAATTGGTTGTGTTGTTGGTCGACTATTGGGTTTGGAAGTCTTTCATCTTCCCGTAGGACTGTTTTCAACAAATACTAATATATTTAAACAAAAGTAATGGCTACAACATACAAAACATGCATTATACGTGCAAATTGACTAGTTTAATTTGTTGAGAATAGTCATACACGAGAAATAAAAGCCTTGCAATTAAATTCAATATAAAGATTTTGTAACATTTCACTCATTGCCAATAAATTTTGAATTGGATACCAATAAATTTAATATAACTAATTATAATTATTAGTATCGAAATGAAAAGTTCAGATTAATGTTAATACTTAATTCTAATTTTTGGGTTATTAAACAGATCCCAGGAGACATGGTTGTGAATGCAGCAATAGTGGCAATGGTGGGCCATGCAAATCATCATAATTCTTTTCAAAATGAGGATGATGTGGAAGATGAGGAGTTGAATATCTACCATGTGGGTAGTTTTACAAACAGAGAAGCCATGAGTTTTGCAAAGGTGGTGGACTACGCTTATCATTATTTCTCTAAGAAACCGTGGATAGGTAGAGATGGAAATTCAGTTACAATTGGGGTCAAGCCTGTTTCCTTCCCCACTATGGCTAGCTTCCAAAAACATATCTATACCAATTATATCTTACCTATGAAGGTCAGTATTATTTTTTTTTAAATTCATTTTAAATTATTATGTTAAAAATTTTGTGGCAGTATTTTTTAGATAATCGTCAATATTATATTTATACAAATCTGAAAGTAGACCCACTATTTCCCCGGCGTGCAGTGGCGCCTCAGCTAATTTAATATCATCAATCAGATGATTGTAATTAAAGATTGAATCTTTTGTCAAAAACCTAGTGTTTAAAGATCCAAACCCTATAGCATTACTCAACATTAAGCTTATACATATATGACCTAAATATCTAGAGTACCAATCTAGTTGGGATGCTAACTGCTAGCTAGTTTAGAAAGTGATGCAGTCCAGAGTCCCGACAAGAAAATAAATTAATAAGGATGAGTTTTTTTTTTTTTTTTTGAAAAGTGAGCCTATTTAATTTTTAGAGATTAATAACTCAATACTAGTAAAAATAAAGCAATTGTCAACCACAACAGACATTACTAATTAAACTAGATCGCACAATGCACATGCATAAGGATGCACAAGTGTTGTAAATTGTAGTAATTGATAGTGAGATGATTAGGAGGATGATACTGACCATTTTTCTTGGATCGTTTTTTTTTTTTTCGTCTTTTCATTAGGAACGAAAGACTAGTCTGGTAAAGATTAGTTTCGTAAAACGATTGGTTGAACTTTATGAACCTTACTTACTCTTTAACGGAAGGTACGTACGCTGATTAAGTCTCCTAATTTTCGATCTCTCGATGAGTCTTTTCTTATATATATATATATAGCAGTTGGTGAATATTTAGACAATTTAATTTTCAATAATAATTTCTGTTGCAGTTTTGATGACTCAACTACAGAGAGGTTGAGGATGACGATGAGAGCGAACGAAGCAGAGGCAGAAACATTTCATTTTGATCCCAAATGCATCAATTGGGAAGACTATTTCATGAATATTCATATCCCCGGCCTCGTAAAATATGTTCTTAAGTTAGAAGCACCAAAATAAGGTTATGATTCAAAAAAAAAAAAACTATGTTACAGGTGCAAACTAGGTTTTATGTTTAAGAGTACTAGGGAATAAATGTATAGGTTTTATGCTTTGAATGGAGATTTGCATTTAGGAAAACAATAGTTGTTTTAAGAGTTCGAATTGAATAATAAAAATTACTATTTGGTAATTATTTGAGGGGTCAAATAGTGACCAATTTTTAAAGACTAATTTAAGGGGTTTAGAAATTTTAAAACGAGTTGATTTTTCAATATGATGATATACATAGTGAAGAAAACATCCTCGATGCATCGCATGTAGGCCCCACAGGCAGGGGCGTTATAAAGAGGCGTTCTAAGAGGGGGTGCAATAACCTCCCTCTTCAAAATAAGTAGTACTAGAAAATTAATTTGGATTTGAGATGAAGCTAAGAAGGTCTAATTTGATGTACAATGAAAATGAGTTCGTTTTAAAATTTATAAATTTGAAGATCTTACATAATTCAAAATTACATTCCCTTGACTTACATTGACCAGATACCAAAAAAATAAATAAACTTCAACAACAAACAAACAAACAAACAAACAAACAAACATCTACCTTAATAGCATTACTCCCACGAGTCATCTGTAGTGCATTGCAAACATTTCTTACATTGAATTGGTAATCCTTACGCTAAGGCCTCGTTTGCATCAATTTTAGGCCCATACACATTAAAGGGTAACACCTCACTTTCTTCTCTATTAACGTTATGTTTACTTTTACAACTCATTTACATTGGCATATTGGAACATGTAAAGATGATCCTAGACTTGAGTTTGATCTACATGATTAGGAGATCATCGTCATAAAAGTTAGCTCTTAGAACAAGTATAAAGATTAAGTAAGTAGAAGCGGAACAGGTAAAAAGTTTAAGAAGTTGGATGGAACATATAGAACATGTTAAACTAAGAGTTACTGTTGTAAATAGTCTTCACCACTTAGTGGGAGACGAGAAAATATTATTCATATAAATAGTGGATTATAAACTGATTACAAATAAAGATAATACTAAATCTAACTAAGAAAGATCCAGAAAGATACAACTAGAAAGATAAGATAAGATATGAACTAATACAAGTTGGTGAAGTTGTTGTAACTGTGAGCTTTATCTCCAACGAGTCTTTAACCTAATTGACACGTTTATATGGTGCTCTTGAACTTTAATGCCTAGTGTTTTTTTTGTAGGTTAACGTGGTGTGTCGATCAAATGCGGGTGGAGATAGTAATAATGTACAATTCATGTCACGTTAATAAGAATGTGCATAGGGTTACATGCATGGACGTGTTATGTCATGCATGTAACGCTAATAGAACATCCTCTAGTAATATGTGACGTAATGACATAAGTTAGACATGTGAGTAATGCTAGAAGGATACACATTGGAGGACATGTTTGGGCACACTAGGCTATGGGGACGCTCATGGAGATCATCCAAGCAAAGGCTAATTTTTTTTATGTGGATAGTCTCTTCATCCTAAAGATCATCCTCATAAAAAATCATCCCATCCTAAGACACTGCACTAAAAAGATCGTCCTCATAAAAATCAGCTTTAAATATCAGTAAACATTAAAGATCGTGCACACAAAAAAATCAAGTCTTCAATGATTTCTATGTGGGCCCTTTATAGTAGTGTGTCCAAATGAGTGTCCCCCTAGTATTACTCAAAACCTAAGAGCACGGGTTAAACCTTCAATAATATAAAATTTTACTTACATCTTTTACCTTTAATAAAAATATAATATTGGGCTCTTTTTCCATCGGTTTTATTTAGAGGATGTGCGTTTTTTATTTTGTAAAGCCCATCCCTACTTTTTACATTTTGCGCACACTGTAGTTATTTTCATTGTTATTTTAAAAACTGCAAAATTTTCATACCTACACTATATTTTTCTTTGTCAAAAGCATTTTTATTTGTAGAAAGTGATGACAATCATAGAGAAAGAGAGAAAATGCTTTTTAAATTTTAAAATTCAATAATTTTTAATCCATAAATTGGATTTAAGTGTTTTTTTTGGGTTGATATGATGGAGATGAATGGCATTGTTCAACTCGATTACATTAAGGTCTGTATTTTTTTTTTTGTTTATATGATATTCTCATCATGTGGATTAAAATAAGCCCATGGAGGATTCTCATGTGGACGGTGAACTGTACGTACAAGTGTAAGAAACAAAGTCAAAGTAAAAAATAAGTCTAGTGTAAGGAATATCTGCAATGCACTTGCACTCATTGTTTAAAATCTCGTATCGTTTCGTAATGTTTCTGTTGTTCGTTTTATTTTTTTTACTTACCAAAAAGAAACATTACTTGAATTCGTTTTTTTCAAAAGTTTCGAATCGTTTCGAATTGTTTCGCGATACAAACTTATTATTCGTCATGTTTCAGAATGCTTCAGATTGTATCAAAATGTTTCGAATGTCTCAGAATATATCGTAATATATCGAAGTATTTCATAATATTTTCAAGTGTTTCGTAATTCTAATGTTTTACTATTGTATTGTATCATTTCGATGAATGTTTCACTATTGTATCGTATCATTCATAGTTCTCCACATGGCTTCTTATTATTTAATAGTTCCCCACCAAAATAAATTTTTGACTTTGCCACTACAACCCAAAAATTTACGTATTTATATTAATTATACTATATTTTTAGTTTTGAAGTCCAGAAATGATTTTTGGACCGATGGTGTCAAACTTTTATGTGGCAAGGTGTAACCCACTACTTTACCCCTCCTAAAAGTGTTTTGAAGGAGTTTCTAACTTACATGGCAGTGGGATTGACCATGCCACATAAACATCGGGCACAACTTTTGTAACTTGGTCGGTCCAAATTTACGTATTTATATTAAGGGGATTTTGGCCAAAAACCCCTACTTGGAAAACGTTTTAGGATTTAGCCCAACAAACGTTTTCTTTTAGTCTAAGGCCCAAGAGGGTTTCAGTCAGAGGGTTTCAGTGTGTGTAATTTATAGGAAGAGGGTTTCAGTGAAACCCTCTCCGAGAGGGTTTCAGTCAGTTTTCCTTGGGCCTTAGACTAAAAGAAAACGTTTGTTGGGCTAAATCCTAAAACGTTTTTCAAGTAGGAGTTTTTGGCCAAAATTCCCTTATATTAATTATACTATATTTTTAGTTTTGAAGCCCATAAATGATTTTGGGACTGATGGTTTTACAAAAATGGTGTCAAACCTTTATGTGGCAGGGTGTAACCCACTACTTTACCCCTCCTAAAAGTGTTTTGAAGGAGTTTCTAACTTACATGGCAGTGGGATTGACCATGCCACATAAACATCGGGCACAACTTTTGTAACTTGGTCGGTCCAAACAATACTACTCTTTGAAGCCACGTGAAGTTGTATTTATTACGTGGAAACATTGTTAACCCAGACTGCTGCACATGTGGTGAAAAACGTCACAATTATTTTTTTGAATTGAAAAGGTCACAATCATAAAGTCTAAGTACGTAGAAGAGCAGTTACATTTTTCACCCCTTGAATTTTGATATGGGTTTTGTTAACTCAGCTCCTCAAATAATTAACCTGAAGGCCAAGCAACGGAGTCCATCGATTTAGGTGGCAAATTCAATTACCCACCGACATTTTGTTATGTAATTCATGCATTAATTAATGTAATATAAAATAATAAAAATACGAGGTGAATTATAGGCCACCAATACTAGCTGGAGGACCACTTGAACCCTCTTATTCAATTTAATATTAAAATATTTTCGTACAGAGAGGTGCCATTGAGACCGATCCTTTAATCTGTCCACCTAAACAGATTGAAGAGTGAACAGATAGATTAAAAGGCAAATCTTTATATCATTTTCGTTTCGTAAACCCCCACCAAACTTTTGGTTGTTGGCATATAGTTCTATAAATATGTACATAGAAGGATCTCAGTTTTTTGCTATACAGAACGAGTTTCATTACAAGTAGTATTTTTCATAATGGAGTTGAATGGCATAGTTCATTCTCTTGAGCACAAGAGCATCCTAGTTACTGGTTCTACTGGCTTTCTATCAAAGAGTTAGTAATAATATTTAATTTATTATATCTTTTCTTTGTTTTTATTTTATTTTATTATTATTATTATTGGTTTATCTACTGATATTATTCTTATAATGAGGCTCCAACATTGATACGAATCATTTTTTTTTGATCGATAATAGAAATTATATTGAAACGAAAAGGTACATCAGGGATGTACAAAGCACAGGAAAGTAAACAACCCTCACCAAGAAGCTAATAACAAACCCCCAACCAGAGAACACCAAAACAACCCCCCATCCCCACAAAACAAAAAACAAAGAACCCACATACCCACATATCAATGAGGTTCAAAAAACATGTCTTTCCAACGGCCTATAACATGGTCTAGAAATATCCCTTTGAAACTATCTGTTCCCTGAACCCAGAAATAAGCTTGAATCTTCACTTCGAGGGAGGATCAACCTATCCACATTGATACGAATCATCCGATTATGTGTACGGCATCACGTCATGTGGTTGCATATCTCTACTCTCTAGACTCTATTACCACCTACAAGCATACTCTACCTTATTCTTACACTTTAATTACACTCCCTCTAAACCTATGTGAAGATGATCGAAGGAAAAATTTAAGGAAGATGATCTCCTCATTATTTAGATAATAATCAGACCTATAATCATTTTTATGTGGGTCTGCAGGTCGGTGTCAATATGGTGTAAGAATAACTTTGGTATTAAAACCACCACTCATCTTATTTCTTACACTTACAGTTCTATGGGATTGTGTGAAGAGGATGCATCTCCTCATGATGCATGTAGGTCAAAATCAACCATATGATTATTTTCGTGTGAGTCCCAAATGTAAGTGTACATGAGATGTAAGAATCAAAAGAGTATTAATAAAGTAAAGTATGATTGAAGTCTAAAAGTTAAGTTCCCTTTAAAAATTTACAAAAATTTACATCTTAAGAAATACGTGCATTAACCTAATCTTTTCAATATATCAAACATGGGTTAATTCTTCAAGTTATAATTAGATGTTTTTATGCAGTTTTTGTGGAGAAGTTACTTAGAGTTCAGCCTAATGTGAAACAACTCTTTCTTCTATTAAGAGCTCCTGATGGGGCATCGGCTACTCAACGTCTGCGTAAAGATGTATGTACACCTTCTTGTTATCCATCGCTAGTTTAACTCATGTTTAATATAGTATGACTCTTGGAACTATATATTTTAGGATTAATTTAACTTAGTCCCCCAGAATTATTGGTCATTTAGACTTATTCTCTCAAAGATCCCGTAATTAACTTACCCCTCAAACACACAGTTTCCGTGATTTTGCCCTTTGAAGGCGTGCTTATGTCTCCCGTTCCTATATTTTACCAAAAAGGCCATCATATACTACATACATGATTCACTTAAAATCACTATTTTTTTATACCTACACTACCCTCACAGATTCCTCCCATCTAACCTAATCTCTTAAGTATAATCTAACAACTAAGAACCTAAAGCTCTAATCCAACGACCAAGATAGAACTCCCACTTCACATTATTTTGGAGGTCCTCTAATGGCGGCTCGACTGTAAAAAACAGAGTATTGCAGTAAACCAAACCAACCACAAAGCGTATCGAAGATGGCAAGTCCAGGCGATTGTACTCTATCTCTTTCCTCTAATGGCGACCCGTCTGGAATCATCCAATATTTATTAACCTAGTGTTCAATCAGCATCAATCTTTGTACATTACTTCTAAAAAAATAAGACAAATGGATTATATTTCAGAATTTGTTTGTAAAAATTTAACTTTGATTCTCACGTCAGTTCTCTTTCTTCTCTATCTCTACTCTATCTCTCTAAAAGACAACTCTAGGTATCTCTACTTTCTCTCTCTACATATCAGATATGGATTTATGTTGGTGTCCCTCACTTTTTCTTTTCAATCTCATATTTACTAAAACAGAGCTAAACTAAGAAGAGGGATCAGATCTCACCTTTGGGAGGACTTAAATCTCTAATCAATTGACCCAAATATGAAACAGAAAAGGACATTATTAAACATGAACATATCATAAAAAATAAGAAGATCGAGCATAATCAAGAAATAACCCTAAACTGATAAACCAAACTAAAATTCCAAAGCACAAAAAAACCCAATTAGTTATCAAGGGTTATTAAACAAGACTATCGCATCAAATGTTGTTGATTTCTTCTCCGACAACTCAAATCACCCAAAATATAATCAACACTTGCTTCACGATGACTGTCGATGGTGGTAATGGTGATAGTTTGTTTTGCGGGTGGTGGTACTACTGAAGATGGTAGTTAATAGTGTTCCGATGATCGAGATTAAACAAATCTTCATCATCTTCTTCTTCATAATCACCACCTGCTAAACCACCACCACCGCTAATAACCTATCCACCAGCCACCACCGACATTAACCCTAAAAAAACTCTCTCAATTAACCATCAAAATAAGAAACAGTCATCGTGAAGCAATTGGACATACACGTGTAAGGGTAGTTTAGGCATATAAAGTAAGAAACTTAAGTGAATCAGGTGCTTAGCACATGATGGGCTTTTGTGTAAAAAATGGGAACGTGCGAGACACACACGCCTTTTGACAAAAAAATCACAGAAACCGTGAGTTTGAGGGGTAAGTTAGTTACGCGATCTTTGAGGGGAGTAAGTCCAAATAACTAATAATTCTAGGGGTATTTATTTCTTATAAATATATATTTTTATAACTAGGTTGCTATTTAAAGAGAAAAATTCTCTTTGTGAAACTTAGATTATGGAAATTTATGCTTTCAACCAACCACTAAAACAATTTAATACACTAATACTTTATACCTTTAGTAGTTGCTTTAGGCAACTAATATTGCTAAACCTACTGCATTTTTTTTTACTGTATATGCATATTACAATTACGAATTAATTCTATACCCCTTATGATTTGCATTCATTCTAAAATTACTATGTTGCCTTCATGAATGGCTTTGAGAGTAAAATTGCACTAAACTAATTTAAAAAGTGGTTCTTCTTCTAAGAAGGTGCCAACTCTGGTCCAACACTTTCAATTTCTAGATGCCCTTGTCCTGTAAGATTCTAGCCTGTGTATCTTGAGAGATCCACACTTTTCTTGATATTCCTAATCGTCAAAATCAAAATAGACCCCACTTTTAGAAGGTATTTGGCAACCACAAGTCAAAGTGCTTATGCTCTTTATAAAAGCACTTTTACTTTTAAAAAGTTAAAAGTTAGGAGAAGTTTGTATGGCAAAGTACTAATTTATAAGTAAGTAAGCAGTTAGTAGTATATTGGAGACTATTAATTGTTTAAGAGAGAAAAAGAAAAATTTAATGCGCAACTTGAGGCAAAAGTAACTTTTCAGAAGTCAAAAGCAAAAGTTTTAGAAATTTTTCTACTTATCTAAGTCATTTTGTTTTTGCATTCCATATATGCTTTTTTACTTTTTGACTTATATAAGTAGAAAAGTTACTTATTATTGTGTTGTCAAACACCCTCTTAATAGCTTGTTTCATTTCTAGGTGACCGGGAAAGAGATATTTAAGGTGTTGAGGACAAAATACGGTGCTAGATTCGACTCATTTATATCGACAAAGGTAACGCCAGTTGCAGGGGACATCGCTTTAGAAAACTTTGGAATAAAAGACCCAAATTTGAAGAAAAAAATGCAAGAAGAAGTTGACATTGTGGCCAATTTTGCTGCAACTACCACATTTGACGAGAGGTATCCTTTGTCTCTTTCTTCTTCTTTTTTTCTCTTTGTCCCCATGTTAATTTTGACTTGTGGAGTTCACATAAAGACAATCTAATGGTTGATTTTTGACAAAAAAATTTTCTTCACCATACAGATCATTCCAACAAAAAACGAACCTATTCTAAAATTTCTAAATACATCAAAAGTTGATTAAAAAATCAACTGTTGAATTTCTAATCAACATTTGATAGGGTTAAAAGTCTTTGAATGGGCTGATTTTTGTGAGAATGATTTGAGATCGCTCGCACCAAAAGTATTAAATTTCCAGATGCGTTTGAGGAGTCTGGATCCTTTATCCCCTCTCTGTCCCTTAATTAGTTAATTAATTGACATCTAACTATAAGATTTTGTTAAACGCTTAAAGTGCAACCATCTAACTCGTCCACTATATACAAATCTAACATTTTTAAAAATCTAAATTATAAATTTACTGTGTTCCTGATAAAAAATCTTACCCAAAGACCAGCAGGAGCAACACAAAACTGTAACTAAATTAACAAGTTTCTTCTTCTTGTTCTTCAATTGATCACTCAATGAGGGTATTTATAATAACTACAATACTTGTTTACCAAAAAAAGAGAATACTAATCCTACTAAAAATAGTAACCCATAAAATAGAAACTTGTATCGCCCCAACTTTGAAAACCCATGACCCATTAGGTCATGGAAATCTAAGTTCAGGGTATAGTTTAACCAAGTGTTGCTGACTAGTTCTAACCAAGGTCAAGTCTTGAAAAGGTTAAAACACTTAAATTAAAAAAAAAATCTTTGACAATAGTCCTAAATGAATTCGTAAAATCCATCCGGATCTCATTTTAAACCTAAAATGTACAAACTCAGTCTCTAAATGTTCATAACGGTATCAAGTATACACTAACATTTTTTAAATATTTTTGTTTTACAAAAACGCACATGAACAAAAACTAAGATTCGTTCATATCAAGCAGATTCAGTTAAAAATTATTAAAGAACTCATTTTAAATCCAAATTCAGATCTCCTTACTGGGACGCTGCTATTTGAACATTGAAACCAATGTTACAATTGTAACATTAGATTGTGGGGCCCACATAGTTTCACTTCAAGAGCTGAAATTTTTTGAGGTTGTTCTTTTCACTATGAAGATCATCCTCATAAAAAATCAGTCTATTTTAAAACTTTTAACTCCATAAAAAATTGATTATTTTTTTCACCGTTCATTTCAAACCGTTAAATTTCAATCAATTTGCGATCAATTTTTTATGGGGTTAGAAGTTTTAGAATTGGCTGATTCTTTTTGAAGATGATCATCATAGTTGAAAGAACAAACTCACAAAATTTCAACTCTTGAAACATAACTATGTGGGGCCCACAAGCTAATGTTACAATTATAACATTTGATCTCAATGTTCAAATAGCATCGTCCCTCTTTACTGTTCTGAAAACTAGACAAAAAGATCTGAAACTTTTATGTTTTAACCCAGAACTGAATCCGAACTATTTTGTTCAGAAATCAATGTAAATGTACATGATCTGTTCTGGGCTACACACTTTCACTATATATAGTCCCATTTTAAAAATCTTAAAACCCAAATGAATCACGTCCAAAATTCATGAAACTTTTACCATAGATACCTGGCGGACCCACGTTGTAACTAGGGTGACCACCCTCTATTTTCAAGTTTTGGCTTAAAGGCTTGACATTCTATGTCTTGCTCACCCACTTTTATTTCTTGCTCACTCAACTTTAATTTTGTTTGTTGCTCACTGCAATACCTACTCTAATCTTGCTAGCTAGGTGCTTTTTTTTTTTTTAATTTGACCACGTGATTTTTTTTTAATAAGATAGGATCCATGCATGACACTGAGTTTACAATGGTATGTGGGACCTATATAAGATAATCTAAGAGCTGATTTTGAGTAAAGGTATTATCTTCACCATGTAGATTATTCTCATAATTAGTTGCAATTAATGGTAAGATGAATGACTCGAGCACCATCGATTTTTAGTTTGTGATGATGGAGTTACGTACAATAATTAACTAGATGAACAACAAATATGTTCTCCTCTTACCTTTTTCTCTCCCTTCAAGCCTCCATCAACCCATGAACAACAGATAGATTCTCTCTGTATAGAATTTTTGAAACCAAAATTTGGATTCATCTTAAAGGTTGAAATCAATTATTTGATATTTTCAGTTTTATTTTCTATACACACCTAAACCTTTTAATTTATGGGACTGATTTTGATTTTAAAAAAAAAATCCTTTAGGATAAGGGTCAATTGACCCAGTCAACTCTGACTCAGTCAAGGTTAATTCGCCCACCCCTATGAAAATTCCTAGATCCGCCACTGGATACCTCTATCTCTTACGAACAATTTAAGATAAGCCAGGATTGAATTCAACTTATAAAACAGGAGAAATCACTATTTTACTTAACATGTTTAGAAGAAAAGCACAGTACATCAACTAAAACATAATCGAGTTTAACCATTGGCTTTCCATAAGCTTTAATCAATCTAAATTGAAAATCAAATAATCCCTGCCCCAATGTGATATAATTAATAAATTATTGTTTAACTAAGAAAAAGAGCACCTACTCAAATCTCCTCACAATAGGTGTCATGATCGTGTCCTCCCTACAACCCGTGGATCTACTCTCCGACAGTACCTTCAATTTCTGTGGAAAAAAGATTCGTGGGGTGAGCAACGCCCAGTAGGAGATCTCAAAAAATAAATAATCAATTATCTCTAAATAATTAATTATCTCAAAATAAAATAATTGCCAAAACATACCAAAAGATTAAACTGCAAAACACCACGCTTCCCTTACTAGAAGAGTAGCTTAGTGAAATGGCTTCCTGTCACAGAACACCAACTTTAGCGTTGCTGTAACAAAAATAGCATAGGTAACAGCAGTAAACAAAAAGAAACGTTGCAGAATGTAACTCTAGCAGTGTGGCCTTTTGCTTCCAGCAAGCGTGGCCTTTTCATTGCAAAAACATGACTGATCAAAATCAAGGTGACGTTATGATTATTCATTAATGTTTCGGTTACCAGAACCATGCAGTCGTCGGGACTGTCTTCCGTAGGAAACCACATTTTGTGGTAGCCTATTAGAGCCATTTGTTTTAATGATTTAAAATCAGTTTAAATCTAATAGTATCATCATGATATGAACGAAATAAAATACTAAACAGTAGTAATCATACCAGAACTCTGATCCTTTAGAATAGATATATTTCCATCCATTTATGTTTTTTTAAGTAAAGTACACATGGAGTATATTATAAATACCATTAAAAGAAACCAGAGGGTTCGACCCCCTACTTGTAACGCTTCCTCTCAGTCCTTCCTACGCTCCGGATCTAGGGTTTCCTTGCACTATCATTTAGATCTAAGATCTATGGATAATTTGGTGTAGCTTCAGGAGGTTTTAGGTGGAAGAATAATAGTGGAAGAATGGAGCAGGCCCGGCCCTGGGCCAAAGCACCACAAGCGGTGCTTTGGGCCCCAATATTTAGGGGGCCTCCTAGACCTAGTACATAGTAGTTGGGTATATTTAAAAAAAAAATTAGATGGCTTTTTAAATAAATAGTTATATAGTTGGGGGACATTAAAAACTTTAAATATAACAACTCAAATCCCAATCAGATNAAAACCTCAGTCCCTCACGGTGTAGTGTTGCTCTTCCTAGTTCCTACTCTTCTCTCATCGGTCATCTTAGGTATAAGCAATTTTTTCGTTGTTCTTCAATTATTTTTCCTATTATTCATTTGAATCATTAAAAAAAATCTCTAGATCTAACTTCTAAACATCAAAAATATAATAAATTAGTAAATTACTAATGAACAAATAACAAATTAACAATATGTTTCTTCTCTTTCTCTCTTTCTTTTTATAGTTGTTAATGCCCTAAATGAATAAATGACGATGAAGGGAAATGGTGGAATATATTGAGTCATAAAGCATAAATCGTTAAAGTATGGAACAGCAGAAACTTCGTAAGTTTAATCTCTGAATTCTAATTACGTAATTTTTATTTTTGATATCCTATTTTTTTTTAATTGGGTTTTATTTTTTGAAGATTATTTAATTTGGTTGGCTTGTTAAGTTGTTCTATAGATAATTAGATATAATATGTTAATTGTTTGAGCCCTAATTGTCTATTTGATTTTTAAAGAGTATATAAGAGAGATTTTACGGTTCATCTTTGTTGCAAAAACACTAATTAAGTATCTGAAACCTTAATTGCCTGATGATTCTAATTTACCTTTAAGGAGGGTTTTGAAACAGTAAACCTTAATTAATTTTTGAAGAAGGCTTAAAGATAGTTTGCATATATTAAACCTTAATTGATTTGAAAAGGGTTTAATTTTTCGACAAAGATCCTAATGATTTTAACCTTAAGGTCCCTAAGTATTTAAGAACATTTTTTAAATCAAGAAAGAAGCATGTATTTTAGAATTTTTTTATCAAACTAATAAGAATGATTATACATCCATAATTAGTGATTTTACAGCTAAAAATGCAAGAAGAATGATCTTTCAGAAGTGGCACTTTATATGGTTTATTTGGTGTTTCTGCTTTGTCGTGGAAGTTTTGGAAGTTTTTTTATTGTGGTTGTAGGCATTGGCCTTTGTTTTTGACATTTTGGTTAATATAGGAGAACTACATTGTGCTTGATCTCAATGGGGTCATGTCTAGCTAGTCCCCCTTCTTGAGTATGTAGGTAACCCTAAGATGACTAGGGTCCAATACTTACAAAAAAGAAAAATTACACATACTGTAATGCTTTTTGAGTATGTATGAAATCTTTTGTTTTAGTAAATTAGTGAAATGCAATTGTTCTTATTATCGTAATTTATTTTTTTTTTTCGTGTTGCGTATTTGTGATTTTTTTTATATGTGAAAATATATGGGGCCACATTCTTTTGGATCCGCTTCGGGCCTCTTAAGTCTCAGGGCCGGCACTGGAATGGAGAAAAGGTGCTGGTCGGCCTCTCTTCTTCCTCCTCTTTTTTTTTTTCTTTTCTTAAGTGGTAAGGTGTAAGGGACGGCTAGGGTTTGGGTTTCTTTTTTGTGTGTTAGATATCTAGAGAGAAAAGAGAGAGATCGAGAATGAATGAGGGAGAGAGAAAGAAAATTTGAGGGATATTTGGGGGAAAGAGAGAGAGAGAGAGAGAGAGAGAGAGAGAGAGAAATCATGTGAGATATTAATCCACAAGATTTTCTCCCCTCTTTTTTTTTTCTATTTTTCAAATGGGTTAATTTAGTTTACCTCCAGAATAATTGGCTAATCGGACTTACCTCCTTCAAAGATTAGATAATTAACTTTACTCCCTCGAACTCACGGTTTTTGTGATTTTGCCGTTAGAAAGCACATGTGCGTCTCGCAAACTCTATTTTTTGATGAAAACACCCCTCACGCATTACTCACGTGTAATTTAGTTTATCCCCTCAGAATAATTGGCTAATCGGACTTACCCCCCTCAAAGATCAGATAATTAACTTACCCCTTCAAACTCACGGTTTCTGTGATTCTGCCGTTAGAAGGCATACGTGTGTCTCGCACTTTCTTCTCTAATTTAATATTCCCAAACTACCCTTACACATGGGTCTCCAACCCTTACAAACAAAAAAGAAAAGGAATTCAATTAGCAAAATAAATTTAAAAAATTTAAAAAATCAACTTACAACCTACTGTAATTAAAAAAATTGAATTACCCCTACTGTAAAAAGAAAATGAACTTTTAACAACCTTAGAAGAAATAAGGTTGTGTTTACCTTTTGACGACTACCGAAAGCACCCTTTCCACCCATTTTAGAGTTACGGTAAACTAAATTTCCATTGGATAAAAACAACGGTCATCTTTTGTATGGGTAGTTTGGGAATAGTAAATTAGACAAACTTAAAAAAAGTCACGTGCGAGACACACGTGTGCCTTCTAATGGCAGAATCACGGAAACTGTGAGTTTGAGTGGGTAAGTTAATTATGTGATCTTTGAGAGGGTAAGTCTGATTAGCCAATTATTCTGAGGGGGTAAACTAAATTACACGTGAGTAAGGCGTGAGGGGTATTTTTGTCAAAAAATAGAGTGTGTGAGACACACATGTGCTTTCTAACGGCAGAATCACGGAAACCGTGAGTTTGAGCTGGTAAGTTAATTATTTGATCTTTGAGGGTTGTAAGTCCGATTAGCCAATTATTCTGAGGGAGTAAACTAAACTAACCCTTTTAAAATTCCCCACTAAAGTTAAGATTTGATAAGATTCTTTTTGATATCTAACTAATTTTAGATCCTTGATCTCTCTCATCTTAGGGTCCACATGAGTTTTGTGTTCTAAAATGAATAACTAACTTATTTTAGAACAAAACAACTCTTTTTTTTTACAAGTTTTTGGAGTGGAAGGATTTTTCTCTCCAAGGCTCCCACAACTCCCAGATGGGATCCAAATCATATCCAAACAAATCTCTTAGATATATTACACGTTTTCAATAAGATTTAAAAGGTGGTGTTATTTACACCCACCAGTTGTTGGGTTGCCTTAACCCAAGTGTTCAAAAGTGGGCCTAGTTACATGGGTCCCATTGGATCCACACCTAAATCCCTAATTAAATTTTTTTGGTATTACAAAACTCCTAATAATAAAGCCTACTGAAAATATAAATAATATTCTTTCTAAAATAATTAAGGGGGGACCGACCAAAAGGCCCAAAATGATTTTTTTTCAGTCTGTTTACTCCACCAAATTTTATTTGAGTCTATTTAATCTAAAAATAAAATTTGGATAAATCTGCCCTTTAACCCCCAAACTCGATCCCCCCTTTTTATTCCCTCCTCCCTCCCAAGTTACTCTGGTGTGTTTGTTCTCTTGGTATCCTCCATCAAGTTGTGCTGCTACATAAAATTAAATCAACAGATTATCATGTTGTGGATCGTGATTTCAGAGAAAAGACATGATAGGCACCATAGCTTGTTAGATAAAGTAGATACCAGGAGAACAAATATACCATAGAAATGATGGTAATTTGTGGAATAAACACACTAGGTGAACAAAACATACAGAACAAAGAAAGGACAGTGATTTATGAAATAAACACATCAGCTGCTGCTTATTCATCTTCATCATCATCATTAGGTTCTCTATGATATTCTATAAAAAAAAAGATAAAGGAGAAAGAGAGAAAAAAAAGAGAGAGGATAGAGAGAAGAGAGGGACGTGAAAGAGAGAAAAGAAAGGAAAGAGAAAGAAGAGGAAAAAGAAGAGAAAGATATAGAGGAGAAAAGAAGAAAAAATTCAACATAAATCTATGCAAAAACGTTTTGTATAGATCCATGCAAAAATATTTTTACAGGAACTATGCAAAATCATGTTTCATATATGATATAGTATAGGTCTATGCAATCCTGAATTCCCCATCAAGTCTATTCGTCTTGATGGAGCTGTCGAGTTTACATCTCGAGCTTTTGACGCTTATTGCCAAGCAGTTGGCATCGACGTAGAGCATCCTATTGCTCACGTTCATACACAAAATGGTCTAGCGGAATCATTTGTGGAGCGTTGCAGCTCATTGCTCGGCCTATGCTTATAAGAACTAAACTGCCAGTTGCAACCTTGGGACATGCCATTTTATATGTAGCTGCATTGGTTCGGATTCGTCCGGCTGCATATCATTTGTATTCTCCTATACAGCTTGTTATGGGTCACCAACCAAACATTTCGTACTTGCGTGTATTTGGTTGTGCTGTGCAAGTTCCTATTGCCCCCACGCGACGCACCAAGTTTGGTCCTCAGCGTCGGCTAGGAATATATGTTGGCTTCGATTTACCTTCTATTATTCGTTGTCTTGAGCCAATGACAGGTGATGTTTTTACCGCCCGATTTGCGGGCTGTCATTTTGATGAGACAGTCTTCCCATCATTAGGGGGAGACAATCCGTCGTCAGTAGAACAACATGATTCGTCGTCAGAAGAACGACATGCGATATCCTGGATCACACCATCTATGTCTCATCTTGATCCACGTATCAATACTTGTGACATTGAGGTGCGGAAGATTTTTCATCTTAAAGAAATTGCCAATGAAATGCCTGATGCATTCAATGATACAGCTAAAGTTATCAAGTCATATATACCTACTGCGAATGCTCCAGCTAAACTTGATGTCCTGAAGAGACATGCTGTAAGAGCTGATGTCTCGAGAGGCCACGTGACCCCAGTAGGACAATTTGCGACAAATGAGTCGTCTAATGCACGCCAAAAGCATGGGCGACCTATTGGTTCGAAAGATTCTGTTCCCAGGAAGAGGAAATGCCAATCAATAAATATAAATACTCTCGGAGAGAGTATCATTGAACGATCCACATTCTCTGATGATATGCCTCTTGAAGAAGGTAAATCCCCTGGAGGGGGACCGGTACAATCCTCAAGAGAGGGAAATGAGGAAATCTCTAAAAAATATGCATGTACCGGAGAAATGTGGAATCGCAACGAAATAATTATCGACGATATTTTTTCCTTCTCAGTAGCTACTGACATCGTCACGGAGAATGATGATATTGAGCCACGCTCTATAGAGGAATGTTGACATAGAATTGATTGGACAAAATGGAGAGTAGCTATCTAAGTAGAGTTGGCTTCCCTTGCAAGTGTGAGGTGTTTGGACCAGTTGTACCAACACCCGCGAATGTGAACCCGGTGGGAAAAAAAGGGTCTTTGCATGAAAACGCAATGAGAAAAATGAGGTCGTTCGCTATAAGGCGCGACTCGTGGCATAAGGTTTTTCACAGAGACCTGGGATTGATTATGAAGAAACATATTCTCCTGTTATGGATGCAATTATGTTCAGATATCTGATCAGTCTGGTAGTCTCAGAAAGACTCGACATGCATATGATGGATGTGGTCACTGCGTATCTGTACGGAAAGTTAGATATAGATATTTATATGCGAGTCCCGAAAGGGTTATTTTTACCTGAGGGAAGACCACGCCATTTGTATTCACTTAAGCTCAAAAGAGCTCTATATGGATTAAGACAATCCGGGCGAATGTGGTATAATCGTCTTAGTGAATACTTGATAAATGAAGGATATGTCAACGATCCTATTTGCCCCTGCGTTTATATCAAGAAGTCAGAATCTGGATTTGCCATCATCGCTGTGTATGTCGATGATATTAATTTAATCGGGACTCCTGAAGAGCTCTGTAATGCTGCTGAATATCTGAAGAAGGAATTCGAGATGAAAGATCTTGGGAAAACAAAATTTTGTCTCGGCTTGCAGATCGAGCATAACTCAAGTGGAGTTTTAGTCCATCAAACGGCGTATACTGAGAAGATCTTGAAGCGTTTTAATATGGACAATGCACATTCATTGTGTACTCCTATGATTGTGAGATTTCTTGATATTGAGAAAGACCCTTTCCGACCAAATGAAGAAGATGAAGCACTACTTGGATCTGAGGTACCATATTTGAGTGCAATTGGCGCATTAATGTACTTGGCCCAATGTACTAGACCAGACATTGCATTTGCAGTAAATCTGTTAGCTAGATTCAGTTCTGCCCCGACAAGGAGACACTAGAAAGGTGTCAAGCAGATTCTCTGTTATTTCCGTAGAACTGCAGACATGGGATTATTCTATCCAAGAAACCCATTAAATGGCTCTCAGATAATGGGATACACTGATGCCAGATATTTTTTCGATCCCCACAAAGCTATCTCCTAATCTGGTTATATTTTTACAAGTGGTGGTACTGTATTCTCTTGGCGATCCAACAAGTAAAGTTTTCCAGCTACTTCTTCGAATCATTCGGAGATTATTGCATTGCATGAATCTAGCTGGTAATGTGTGTGGCTACGATTACTGATTGGACATATTAGAAGCTCTTGCGCTCTACCCTCTGTCACAGATGTTCCAACAGTCATTTTTGAAGACAATGCCGCTTGCATATCACAAGTCAGGAAAGGCTACATCAAAGGTGATAGAACCAAGCATATTTCGCCGAAGTTATTTTATTCTTACCATCTCCAGAAGAACCGTGAGATTGATATCTAACAGATACAATCCTGTGAGAATTATGCTGATCTCTTCACCAAGTCTCTACCAACAGCAATGTTCAGAAAGCTAGTCTATGGTATCAACATGAGACGGATGTATTATCAAGCAGATTGATTTGAGTGTCTGCTCAATCAGGGGGAGTATACTAGTACATGTTTTTGTCTGACTGGACCTTATCGCGTTGTACTCTTTTTTCTTTGTCAAGGTTTTGTTCCTCTGGGTTTTCCTTGTCAGAGTTTTTAATGAGGCAGCTTATGCGAGTCCAGCACTCTTCTAGGTCTTTGTACTCTTTTCCTTAGCTCAGGTTTTGTCCATCTGGATTTTCCTAGCAAGGTTTTTAACGAGGCAATTATCTTAGAATGGTAGACATCCAAGGGAGAATGTTATAACTAACACGTATGTTAGTAAGGTAGCTAATCCACCATCGCCCATCTGTTGCACACGACATCTGTTAGATGTCGTGTCGGGTATTCTGGATCCCTATCCCTTTGTAGAGTCTCTATATATATGTTGTTGAGTTAACAAGAGTTATAGACGACCAAGCTAAGCCTATATGTTACAGAGAGATATGTATTATACGAAAGATATATAAGAGATCTATTAATTCTTCTCTTCCTCTTCCCTCTTGTTATATATTGTGTGCCTTGAGATCATAACAAAAAGTGGTATTTTATTTTTAAAAGTGGCATCAGGGTAATGTATTTTATAAAAGAAAAGGTCTAGGGTAATCTATCTCTCCTAATCCCGATATCTTCTCTTTCTCTTCTTCCCCTCTTTCCCTCGCCACTGATTATGTCTAAGAAGATTTCTCAGATCAGTTAACCTTCGTTTCTCAATCTCGTCCAAGTGAATTAATAGTCCGCAAGTAGATTCAAGTATTCAACTCCCTCACTCTCCCCCTCCCGCCACCGACAAATCGGAGGAGGACAAATCCGATTTTCTAATGTGTTTAAACTCGAAGGCAGTGGTGGTTGTGACGTAATGGCGGTGGATGGGAGTGTAAAATAATTTTTTATAGAATAGAAAGAAAAATATAAAAACCCTCATTGATTCAGCCCGAAGCCCGACCCCCCAAGCCCGATTCGGCCCGAGAAAAATATCGGGCTTGGGCGGGCCACGGGGCTTGAAATTGTTATGAAGTGCCCGACCCACCCGGCCCACCCGGCTCGGTGGGCTCTAACGAACATAGAAATTATTAGCCTACCCGACCCGACCCGATCCGAGAGAGGCTCGTGGGCGCCCGGCCTGACCCAATTTACACTCCTAGGCTAATAGCTAGCAAGAACATCGATCCGCTACTCGATCTATTAGCTTCCCTATAAGTGCGTTTGATTTGAAAAACTTAGAAACATTCTTTAAGACGCTGAATATGATGCCAAAGATGGGTGGCCTAGCTACCAGCAGGGGTGTTGCGCCCCAGGATTGAGGAAGTAGGAGGTGACAGTTTGAGAATCAGTTCCAATGCACACTGAAGTGAGACCATATATACTTGCGAGCAAACTTGTTTCACATATAATTAATTATAGAGTGAGGTTATATAGCCCAATAATAACCCTTCCACTTTGTAGGACCCATGTGAAATGCATCAAGGGGTTGATTTTTGGAGAGAATGATATACATGGTGAGGAAAACATACTCACCTGAAATCAGCTAGTTCTAAAACTTCTAACCTCATAAATCTGTCCTTATAAATCAACGGTCAAAATAAAAGTTTAAAACTTACCAAATTTTTAAGGGCTAATTTGAAGGGGTTAGAAGTTTTAGAACGAGTTGATTTTTTAATACAATAATATACATAGTAAGAAGAACATCCTCTCCAAAAATCAGTCCATGAATGCATTGTATGTGGACCCCACATACGGGGGTTATATAAGAGGGGCTATATAAGGGGGCTATCTAACCTCACTCTTAATTATATTAAAGTTTTATACAAATGTTCATTAATTACACCTCTATCGATCGATGACTTGTGATTAAGAGGAGACCATAGATAGCATGCAGTTAGGGCAAGTAGAACCCCTCATCGCCCTAACATATTTAGGGAGGCATGTCTCATGAAAAACATGCCCACACAAGGGCAAGGAAGTAACCTCTTCCCCCTCGTCGAAATCGGTGATGTATATGAAGCATTCACCTCTGGCCAGTGCACGTGAGTGTTGACTGAGACAAAGTTGAGGAATTAATTAATGTATAAATATCATCATAACTTGGAGGCTAATTCCATTGTTATGTTTTCAGAAAATTATACTCTATAACTTACTACTTTCCGGAACCCTTATAACTATATATATATATATGTTACAATAGATCATAACTAGTTTATTTTGATCAATTTTGTTATGATCTATATAACTCTCTAATGTGTGAATTCATGCATATATGATGACAGAGGATCCACAAAGTGGTAATTGGTGCATGGTTGATCGTTAGCAAAGAGAATGAAAAAATAGGGGTACTCCCCAAAGAAGCTCTTTACTTATTTAGCCCACAATGCTTCAGTGATTAGATATGGTGGGATAGCAGGAGCCAATCCTAAAAGACCAACCCCACCATTAGGAAACGGGCATTTACCTAAAAATAAAGATTTTATTTACAGTAGTATCAGGTTTCATGACAAACATGAAGGTCGTTAATGATAAATGAGTACCTGTTGATTTCAACCCATTTAAAATACGACGTAAACAAGATACAACAAGGGATTGCTATGATCTTATAGTCTGTTTGGACAAGGGATTTGGGGGAGGGATTTTGTGGAAAAATCATGTTATATTTTTTTTCAAAATCCCTGGTCCTTATCAAATCCCTCCCTAAAATCCCTTGTCCAAACAGACTATTAGTTTCAACGGTTATAATTAGTTCCTGGACATATATATAACATTTGAGGGACCTGGTGGTGTGTGTCACTAATAGTTATTGCTCAATTCCAACTACATGCAATTATCAATAAAGACTAATAGTCTGTTTGTTTTTTTTTGCCACT
This sequence comes from Macleaya cordata, assembly GCA_002174775.1. Taxonomy (NCBI): domain Eukaryota; kingdom Viridiplantae; phylum Streptophyta; class Magnoliopsida; order Ranunculales; family Papaveraceae; genus Macleaya; species Macleaya cordata. Next base: position 881,224 of record MVGT01002446.1, read on the forward strand.
AATTAGTGGCAGGCCTACACAAAATAGTTTTTTTTTTTAACCACTAGTTAGTGGTAGTTAGAGGCAAACTTTTAATTTTGGGTCTTAAACCCATTAAGTGGTAGTAAGTGATTGAAAACAGCTTATTACTACTTAATGGGTTTGAAGTCTAAAATTAACGGTTTTTCTCTTACTATCACTACTTAGGGCAAGTGTTATGGACACCTTAAACAAGCAAAAAAAGTATTTTTTGAGGTTAGGGCAAGTATCATGGGTACCCCAAACATTCAAAGCCCTCCCCCCGGTCTTAGATTTGGGGAGGGAGTAAGGGGTTAGAGGGAGGAGGCAATTTCACATAGCCATACAAGTGTTATATTTTACATAACCATATTCTTGACACTTATCCAACGGCCAGATCATCTGATCTTAGTTCTTTGTAGGACCCACGTTTTTATTATCCTGCATGTTTGACCCGTAGGACCTAATGATAAAATCTATGTTTTTGCTTTTCTTTTTCTGTTGTGGGGAAGAGAAAAGGAGAGGAGAAAAGAAGAGGGAGGAGGGTTTGACGGTGGGGTACGTGGCCTATACGGCACAATCACACCGTGGCACTTGCTCTCCCTCACTCCCTTAAACCCCTACCCTAAACTCCTACCTTAAAAGGTTTCCCACGGCACTTGCCCTTAGTGGTTAGAAATAAAGAACATTTTATGGGCTTGCCACTAGTTAGAGGTAAAAAAACATACAGACTATAAGACTTCTAAATATAATTTGTCTATTACTAGTAGAAGACAACATTATAGCAACCCTTCATTTCATTTCAATTTTGAAGGAAACTTTTTTGAAAATATTTAAAAGTTTTTTTAAATATTGGTGACACGTTTGGCCATTGTATTCAACTATTGAGCGGCACGCTCAATCATTCAACGTCTATTTAATTTGTTTAATTCCAATTTATTAGGAAACCGACTTCTGTCTTCTTTTTCTTATTTTCTCCCCATAAAAAAGCTAACAACTCTTTTTTTTTCTCTCTCCAACTCTTTCGAACGTCCTATTTTTTTCTCTTCTATTTTCTCTCTATTTTTTAATCTCTTTTAAGAGATTTTCCATTGGAGTAAATGGACCTCTTAACCTCTTACCAAAGGGATCCATATATTTTTACATATTACACTAGACTTGCCCTAAACAAGACGATCCTGCCTTAAAAACTACTATTTCTTTTTAGTTCGTTGAGTTTCTCAAATGAACAACTTAAGAAAAAAGTTTCAAATTTAAAGGAGGAAAAAAAAAACATGATCTTCTGAGAGATTTTATTTGCAAATACCGTTGATTGATCAAAATACCACTTTTGTGATCGAATTCACTTTAATTTAGGTTTTGCCTGCAAAATCCGAGGGAAAAAAAATTGAGATCTTTAATGGCGGAACTAAATTAAAATTGGAGAATTTTTTGTGTTCTTGAGCTGGTTTTGTATGAAGAAATCACCACCAGATTCTGATGATAGGAGTTTAGCAAAGATGTTCGGTTGGGTACTGGATAAAGAGTTTCTTAGTGTACGGGTCATTACATTCCCACACCTTAAAAATAGAGCCATCTTCTACTCTAATACCAATTGTAACACCCCACTTCTAATATATCGTATTGTCTTACCTTAGCTACAGTAAACACACGGTATGATGTTTTCTTATATTGACACACGAGCTTTCGAACAAAGTCTAACCAGACACACGAGTGTACAAGCCATTACATGACTTCTGTAACATTTGATAACTGTTATTACAAGTCCCATACGCCTAACAAATTTAAAATGTTATTGATTCTATTATTATTACACATTCTATTTTGTCAGCGTATATTGTTTTCATATATAAAGGTTTGTTTAAAATATGACAATATATATTCTGATATTTTATTTGGATATTATATGGTATCAATATCCTCCAAAGGACTAAGAAACACCGAATTAGAAAATATTTGTACTAGTGTTGCACCAAACTTCATTCGAAGCCAAATTATCAACACATGTTTATCATTCACATTAACTTATGTCAAAGTTTTGTACAATCGTTTATTGTATAAATCAAACTTTTTTCACACAATTAATTATATCAAAGTTGTGTACAAATGTTTATTACACATCTATCCGACTTGTGCATCAGCTTTTGATTGAGAGGAGGAGAAGATGGGTCTCTTGCAGATAGGGCAGGTAGACCCTTTCGCCCTAACGTAATCAGCGAGGCATGTCTCGTGAAAGACATGCCCACACGAGGGCAAGGGAAGTAACCTCCTCCCCCCTCGTCAAGTCGGTGATGCATATGGAGCATTCACGTACCGTAAGGCATACCCACACTAAATGGAAGTCTGGGTATGCCCCCCGCCATATGATCTCGAGGTGATCATGAGCGATCACCTTTGGGTCAGGCAACCCAGGCTCAACGCTAACTACTGAGACTACCAGTACATTGGGTCATAAGCGCTGAATCGGTTCCAGGCTCCTCCATATTGTATTCTCCATTAATGTTGAACAAAAGATAACTTATGAACAATTTTTGTTATTAATTAAAAAATAATTCTTGGTAACAATTAAAATAATTGATTATGAAGCTCATAATCAAAATGACTTTAAGTAGTTCTAAACTAATTCCATGACACCACTAGGGCATCGTACCTATCTAGCGATTGAAGCACTTGTTTGATGACGACCTCGACCTCGACCTCGACCTCGACCTCGACCTCTCTTAGTTTATCTGTTGATGAAAATGTTCGCGCTTATGTTACGTGCACACGTTTCATTTAGTTATTAATTATTTTTATTTTAATTAATTTTTTTGTATTTCAATTAGTTGATAAAGTGATACATGGGTTATGAGTTGGTTATTTGAGAGTTACTAATTATGTGAATTAGTAGGGTAGTTACTAGTTGTTTTATCTGTGCTTTATAAACAAAACCATGTAGCTAACGATTTAAAGCTATATGAATGAAAAAAATTAGAGAAGTTTGCCTTGTTGGGAGGCTGGGTTCTTTCGAAGAATCGGATTCGAGGTAATTAATTATTTTTCTTTAAATTCTAGGTTCGTAACAACTACTCATACGCCTTTGCTAAGGGCCACATTTTCATCTACCTAAAAAATAAAAAAATAAAAATTCATCGTATCAGTTTCCTTTCCTTAGTCCTTATTAAATATTGTAACCAATAAACACCCTTTAGGAATCCAAGAAATTCTAATTTAGTCGTCTGTAGATGAAAGGAATTTGCTAACATCTCCCGGAATAGTTGGGTGCAGAATGTGGTCGCCCAAACACCTTAGATATCAAAAAAAAAAAAAAAAAAAAAAAATCCCAAGATTCCAAACCCAGATTCTCATATCCCAACCCGCTTGGTTTGAGTACGCCCTACCACCTAACGAGGAAAACGTAATTACCACGTCGAGTTTGTTGTTATAACAAGGAAACAACTAATTTAGTACTTACATTATGTGAATCACAAACACCTAACCAAACGTATTAGTACTAAACTATTAATTAAGTGTCCTAATCCAACGTTATCAGATATCTTCCTGCTCCATCTACAAGTGGGACCCAAAATGTAGGTCATTCTAGAATACCACGCCTCGTGTCTTATAGTTGATGAGCCTTAATTGCATTATAGATTTTCTCATGTATAAACAATTCGATCCCGCCTTAAAAACTACTATATTTTTTCTTTTCAGTTCGTTGAGTTCCTCAAACTAACAACTTCAGAAAAAAGTTTCAGATATAAAGGTGAAAGAAAAAAAAAAAAAAAACGAGATTTTGTAAGAGATTTGATTTGCAAATGCCTTTGATCGATCGATCGAAATACCACTTTTTTGATCGATCTCAAATTTGTTTTCGATCTGTAAAAGATTTTAATTTAGGTTTTGCCTGCAAAATCAGAGGAAAAAATTGAGATCTTTAATGGCCAAACTAAATCAAAATCGGGGAATTTTTGTGTTCTTGGTTTGGTTTTTGTTTCCGACAATTTGTATGAGGAAATCTGTTTACGCGAGAACGGATAAAGAAACTAGAGAGAGGTTTTATGGAAATCTTTCGGTTGGAGCTTCACCACCGGATTCTGATGATGGGAGTTTAGCGACGATGTTCGGTAGGGTACTGGATAAAGAGTTTTCTGAAAATGATCAGCCTGAAGGTTAGTTAGGGTTTTATCTTCTCGGTCCGTTTTTAGTTTGGTTATTCATTATTTGTATCTGAATCAGTTAAGATCATGCTCAATGTGGGCGAAAATATAGTCATGCTTAACTGTGACAAATAGTCTCAGCTTCTAATGTTTCGACAATTAAAACCTAATGTTCAAGAACTTAGAATTTTAGAGGGAAATGTATTTACTTACCGCTTGTGGTTTAAGGTAATGTAGATAGACTAATAATTAGGGTTTCCTGCAAGGGTTTTTTTGTCTGGGATCAGTTTTATGTATTTGATGATACCGAGCATCAATTTTATCTAGTGGGTTGCATTTGAATCACATTATGCACTCATCAACCGTTTTATCTGAAACCCGCGTAGAAAATTTATCCCAAAGACATATAGCTTCATTTTTCGCCTCCATCACAGCCATCTTCTGTAGTGGACAAACCAGTCATCTCTGTAGGGTGAACTCCAACTCATTGGGCAACCACAGTAGAGTGAAATATATATATATATCTTTTTTTCCATTGCTTTTTTTTAAATTTTTTTTCTTACAAGCAGTTTTCCTTTTTCACTCGATAATGTTCACTTTTTACTAGAACTACAGATCCAAGTTGTAGGGAAGTTTCTGTTCATGCTAAGGGATCTCATTATCTTGTTTCCTGTAAAAAGAATGAAGAGTCAACCATGTCCTCACCAACTAATTCACTATCCGAAACTATGTACTTTCTCATGAATCGAAAATTGTCTTTATCAAAGCATATTGAAGTTTATTTTTTAACTCATTTCTGTAACATGGAATTGGGATTTAAAATCCCTTTCTGTAAACCATGTAGTATATATTTGTTCTCTTAGATTTTATTCTTCTTACTCCTTAAATAATTTTATTATCTACTTCTTTCAGAACCTGATGCAAATAGCTTCAACAGCACTGTAGCAGATCAACAAGTAGGTGTGACTTTTTTGTTTTTTCGATAAGCAGGCAAGTAGGTATAACTTTCCTTTTTAAAACCTGGAGCATGAACATGCATATATTGAAGCAGTCACAACTCACATTCACAAAAGTAATTATATAATACATGTAGTTTGATTCCAGATGTATTTCGAGTTTAATTCAAACTCAAATGAAATGTCTGGTTAAGCATTCCAGCAGTCAAGATTGGTTGTATACTGTTTAAACTTGCATTAGGTCACCCATATACCAGTTTTTACTTGCATAATCGCCAGATATTTCAAGGCAACTTCTCACCATGCTGTATTTGTAAAAGAATTATCAAGGGCACTATCAAAACGTTTTTGGTTTCTCAATCCAAAGGTTCTCTATTTGCACAAAAGTTGAGAAATATATCTTTGGGAATTAATGTTTGTTTGCGCTTGGAAACCTCCTGATCTTAGTGTATGTTTTATGAAGACCAATTGTTGTTGCTTCTCAAAAAAAGAAGACCAATGGTTGTCTTTGTGGAATATACTATCAAGAAAATTGAGGTGGTTACTGACTCCAATATTGCGGCAAACTGCTTAAACAAGATAATACCAATGGCAAATGGAAAGTGATACTCCACCTTAGGGAGTTGAAGCCATCAAGAATGTCTCTGATGAAGTATCTTTCACTTTGACAATAGAGAAACTATCAGTGCTGCTAAGTTCTTTACCTTCTTGTTTTTTCTTCCGTAAATGAGCTAATATTTTATCTCCTTAGTGATCCTTTGAGAGTTGTAGAGGAAATTAGGGATATAAATACACTTGCTACTTTTGTTGTTGTTGTTGTTGTTGTTGTTAGTTAGTTTAGGTTGGGATCTGCGTAAACCCACCTCTGTTTGATAAAAAATGAAGGAACTTGAGCAATCGATATGCTAATCTTCTCAGGTTCTCTTCCTCGGGCTTTAAATATACTTCTATTAGGAAATAAATCTTTAGAAGCTTGAATACCCATATAATAACATGCTAAGAAGCACTAGTCAGTGATCTATCTTACATATTCTTGTCAGCGTGCAGCCTCACGAACCACTAGTTTTTGCCTGTAAACCTGGGTAATCTTGATTTGCATATCGATGTTCTTGAAACTTTAGGCATGATCTCTGTGAACTTGTATATCCAGCTGCTTGGCTTTTCATTTTCTTTATTCATTTCAATTATGTATTTTCCTGACCATTTTCCCACATTTCGCAGGCTGTGTTGGAGACTGTAGCCAAAATTACGCATGAGAAGCCCAAGAAAAATGATACACAAGAGAAAAAGTATGAAAGTCTCTTGAATTGGATTTATACTTACGAAATTGCTTATCATATAAGGTGTATGGAACTTATAGAACCTCAGTTCTTGTTGGTTATTCTTGCAGTGGCACTATGTCGTACCAGCTTCAAGATGTTTTTTCCCTGCAAAATGAAGGTTCTGATGACATGGCAACCTTGATTGATAAAAAGGTTTGTTGATGTGGAAACTAAGAGAGTGTTGCTTCAAAGTAATTCTTTCAAATTTACTTTTCCTACTGACTTGCTTCTTTACTTTGTAATGGTAGGACAATATGTATGTGATGTCAAACAAGAAATCAAAGTATCCAGTACTTCAAGTAGATTTAAGGTTGATTTTCTTTGTCTCTTTTCTCTGTCTGTTATTAGCATTTACTTGTGACTTATTAAAATGCCTCCATGCAGGTTAATCTCAGACTTGGTGGTTGTAATTGTTTCTGCCACAATTGGTGGAATTGTCTTTTCCTGTTTGGGACAACCGGTTTGTATACTAGTATCCCTTTTCAATGGTTGTATTCGTTGAGCTTTCACTTGGGTCTGGACAATTATTTTCACTTCAAGCTATATGATACCCAGGTACATTGTCGATACATTATGGATACTACTCTACTTAAAATTGAAGTATCCAACATTGATATGACTGTCATAAAGCACCATTTTGCAGTATCGGGGTATCATAGACTTCCAGACTCAATCTATAGTATATATTCTAACTTGTAGATTTTGCTCACTTGATGGCTATGCATGCTAGGTTATTGTTGGTTATCTGCTTGCGGGTTCTCTTATTGGACCAGGGGGTTTGAGTTTCATCAGTGAAATGGTGCAGGTATGCTGCAAATATTTAATCTTCAGTATAGTTTATTTAAAGAAGTTGTGTCGTTATTTTCATTTCTTCCAAGCATGTTTTGATAATGTTTTGGTACCTGGAGTATAAGAGAATAATTGGTTGCATAGCTTTGTGATCCTTCTAGATGCCATTTTATCAACACTTTCTGGGACCTTTTCTATAAAAGAGTTTATGTTAAAGACTACATAGATGTTGTGCTGATTAAGTACTGACAATTGAAAATGACTTGAATGTTGGTTTGGTTCGTTTAGACTACACAATCAGGTCACAGTTGATTAATGCTACATAGAAATGAAACTACCTGTTTTGCTGATTTAGTGTTTGATATTCAAGATAAGCTTGTGAACATAGGTTCCAAATTTTCAATCATTCGAATTTTTCATTTTGGTTCTGGTGGCAATTAGAATGAGATAGTCGCAGTTGGTTGCGCTATATACCAAGGTACTATGCATTCTGAATGTTTAGTTCGACCATCTTGGTCTTTGAGCTAACCTGCAGATTCATCGAAATGAGATCTGTAAACAAAAGGAAATGTGATCACCAACAAAGACATTGTGTTGAAAGCTTCCTTGTGCCAGTGAAGATTGCTTCCAGTGATCGGGAAATAAGAAAGAAAAAAACCATTGCTTTATTTCCAACACTCAGGATAGGCGGAAGGATCTATGTCCATCCCCAACTTCCTTTCAATCCACATCGGCAAATTTAGGCTTTCTCTACTGGGAGTCATCAAAGGAGGAATGATATTTGCAATGCCATGGGAAAATCTCTTCTTCCCTTCTTCTTGGCTTTATTTTTGTGTGTTTGGTACCTTTTGCCAGTTGAGCACTTTTGAGTTCCAAAAACCCATTTATGCATATTGTTATTCCTTTTACCTCCTTTAGAACCGCAACAACTAACCACAAAGATGTAAAGGAAATTACAGATGTTCTAATTCGTATTAAATCTGCATGATCTTTTCTTTACAAGAGGCATAGGAGTTTGGCCTCTATCAGGGATTGCTATTGTTTTCTTTCTGTCCTCGTATTTGGGGAGAGGTTTTCCTTTCTTTTTTTGGTTTTGAATCAACTCCAGATTCGCAAATCTCACCTAGTCTCTTAGATTGCCATGACTTTCTTTTTGTCCTCGTAAACAGGGAGAGGGTTTTTTACTTCTTTGTCTTCAAATGTAATATGCATTGCACGGACCTGGATAAAGAAGAACCTTACCATATCACCTCCCTATTAATAATTATTCTGGATGCGTTACTAATTTGTTCTCAGAATTGTAGAAGTTTATAGTCAGATGTTGGTGCCTGAGTCCTCTTTAATGGAAACCCCCACGACAGTGTTTACTTTTTCCACTGCTAGACTATTAATGGCATTTTCTTCTGTTCCTCCAGGTTGAGACTGTTGCACAGTTTGGTGTTGTCTTTCTTCTTTTTGCTTTGGGCCTTGAGTTTTCTTTGGCAAAGGTATGTTAAATTTAACTGAAAAAATCCTTTATTGCTTACTATCTTAGAGTTGGATTGTCTTTATTTTCATTACATTGGTTTCTTCTTGTAGATAAGTTATTATAATATTATATTCACCGATGCAGTTAAAAGTTGTGGGACCTGTCGCTGTTCTTGGAGGGCTACTTCAGATAATCATATTCATGTGTTTATGTAGCACAATTGCCATGGTATTATGCCAATGGGCCTTATAAATTTTTGCTATTGTAACCTCTTGTATTAATCATGGATAAGTTCTTAATCATATCAAAATGGCTGATATGTTAAAAAAAATAATCTGTACATCTGGTGCAGTTGTGTGGTGCAAAGTTGTCAGAGGGTGTATTTGTTGGATCCTTCTTGTCAATGTCTTCAACGGCAGTGGTGATACTTTCATGTCTACTTATTGAAGCTTCTATTTGTTTCTTTTTTCATTTCTCTCCACTGTTATGGTCTCATCGAGTTTAATGCAGCAGCCCCTTTTTATCTACCAGGTTTTGAAATTTTTGGTTGACAAGAACAGTAATAATGCTCTTCATGGTCAAGTAACAATTGGAACACTTATTTTTCAGGTATAACTTGTAGATCTTTGCTTTTCCAAGTGCCTTTTATTTATATCCAGATAGTATATCAAGCAGAAAGGCTTGACTGCGGGATATATATCAGTATTTTCCTTCTCCTTATTTCAGGATTGTGCTGTTGGTTTACTCTTTGCTCTGCTCCCAGTTTTGGGTGGTAATAGTGGCCTTTTGCAAGGAATAATTTCAATGGCAAAGCTGTAAGTTGGTTGTAGTTACTCGTTGAATTTATTCGGGACATTTCCCCTTAAGTGATTTATATGAATCATTAATGTTCCTTTCATGGGGCTTTTCCATTATCCATATGGTTCCTAAAATACGGAACCATAAAAATGACTTTAACTGCTTCAAGTGCTATTTTTATTCAAGGATTGGCTACTTCAGGTCTTTTAACTGAAATATTAAATCCAGCATATTGGATATTTCTGTACTCCAGTAACTATAAGTTTTTATTATCTACTGATCTCATTTGTTTAATAATTCATTTGTTGTGGTCATACTCAATAGGTTTTTGGGGGTGATGAAATGTAAATGTTTTTCAATTTATATTTGATCTGTAACAAACTTTTTTTGTGATTGGTTTGTCTATAATAAACTATTCCTGGTAGAGGATTTTTATTTTCTTTGCTCATATGGTTTCTGATTTTATGCCTTGCTGACAAACTCCATGTGCAGGTTGCTGCTTTTGTCCATCTTTTTAACTGTTGCATCTATATTGTCCTGGTCCTTTGTTCCTCGCTTCTTGAAGCTAATGATGCAACTATCATCTCAAGTGAGTGATCACCCGTATCTTGGTGTAATTAAATTTTAAACATATCTTCTTTTTGTGATTTAAAGGGGAATGGAATTAATGCAAATTTGCTTTGAGACGATGGGTCAACCTTGAATATGCTTGTCTTATCTTGCTCCTGTTGGCGATTGAAACTTGTCATGCTGATAAAGATATCTGATGATTCTCAGGGATAGTTTCTATCATGGGCCTAATTTATCTTGTCATGCCTAAGAGCACTGTCATAATGCAGCTTATCCGCGCAGCCAGTGGCCACTAGCTGATCTGTTGGGGTGTCTGTGCCATTTTTATTACTAGCTTCCTTAAAGTGAACTTCTACATATATCCACATGAATGATCTAATAGGAATACATCGTTAAAGTCATTAGTATGGGTGCTCCATAGATTTTTTTCCTTTTGAAAACTAAGCTTCCTTATATTTAGGAGTTTCGTTTTTTATGTATCCGCGTATAGCGGTAGACCCCTTGTGATCCCGAGATCCAACTAAATCTTCAATAAATCTTTAGTTTTTCGAAGTCCTAGGTTGTTGTAATTTTAAGCTGCTTGTTTTAGTAGGTTAGTAGGTGGCCCATGTTTAGCCACCACGATTAGAAAATTTCCTTCTTAGTTAGGTCTCTTTGCTTTTCAGTTATAAATAAGTGCTACAGCCCATCGTAGTAGGCAGCTCATTTTGAAGCAAGAATTTTATAAATTCCAGTTAATTTTTGTGTAAACACATCAGTTTTCCAAGCCAAAAATCTTTAAACCTCGTTACTTTTTAGCTATAAGCTTTTCTTCTTTTTGTTGAATGAATATTTTTAGAAAGGCCACACTTCTTTTTTTTTTTTCCTTTTTTTTTTTCTTTTATGAAGAGCGTCCTATAGGGTTTATTACTATTTTAGTTATGATACCTTATAATTAGGTTGATTATGACTAATAATACCTAAATATAATTTTAAGATTTCATATCGGAATTTCTTGAGTATAATTTTTTTTAGGGGAATTTCTTGAGTATAATGTGTATCTGACATGCCGCTAGCTCTGATGGGTATTTATTAATACATGAGATTCATGTGCTGATATGCAGACGAATGAACTTTATCAGCTTGCTGTGGTGGCTTTCTGCTTATTATCAGCTTGGGTACGTATCAAACAACTTCCGTTATCATTTATCAAGCTTGAGAAGTGTGGCATCTTTCTGTAACTTTTGTTAGTGTCCGGCTGATTACAGATTACCTACTATGTTTTTATTGATTGCGTTAAGAATATGTAATAAAGGGAAAAGAAGGGGAGGGCACCCAACTTGATTGAATTGTTTTCCTAGATTTTCCATCAAATTACTGTTACTTCAAGGAAATAGGATTTCATATTATGGATCTTATTGACGTTCCGTCTATGAAACTTGTATACGGTAGATCCTTATGCAGATCAAGTTGAATGGCTTTATTCTACTTGTGGTGCTTATATGTTGAAAATATCAAATTTAAATTCTATTAAAAAAAATGTAATTTACGTATCACTGAAAAGTAGAATCTAGTTGTTCTGATCTGTCCTTTTGGTATCGGGAAAGAGTTCATAAGTTGCAATAGTCAATAAGGTTATTGGTTAATTGAACTCCAATTATTTTAATCAACCAGAAGCTCAGATGATCGGATATAATATAGTTAAACTCCACTGTGTAGATCTAATACTCTTGTCTGTGGTATATCTTTTCAGTGCAGTGATAAGCTTGGCCTCAGTCTTGAGTTGGGATCATTTGTAGCTGGTGTTATGATATCTACCTCTGACTTTGCACAACATACTTTAGACCAGGTAATCTTACTTTTCCCTGATTGAGTTATAGTATCCTATGTTATGGCAATTGCGTGGTTCATTTAGTTCATGTGTTCATTTAGTTAAGTTCATTCTGTAATTATTAATTTAACAAGCATTGAACGGTTGTTTTTAATTATTGAATTATAATGTTTTGGAGGTGATTTATATTTGACATATTTTTGAATTGTTACAATATTATAATTTTAGGAAATTTTAAAAATTTGTTAAAAGTAAAGATGTTAATTGATGTTAATATCGTTATAAGATTCTCTCTCAAAGTAGGTTTATCAGAAGTAAGAAAAGATGTTATTTCACCAATTAATTAGAACAACAATAAATACAATAATACACCTAAATGATAACATTACCTCTAAGGCCCTGCTTGGTAGCACTGCAAATGATTGTAGCTTGCGAATGTTTACCACAACGATCGTTTACTGCAGTAATTATTTATGACCAAAACATCTTCTGGTGCTTGGTTTGTCCACGGTAAATATCTTACAAACAATTATGACTGCTTGGTATGTAGGAGTAAATGGAAAACAAACATAACTTTTCTCTTTCACTTTTTTAATCTACACAAATTCAAGCCCTAATTTGTGTTGCATCTACACAATTTTAGCCTTACGATTCATAAAATTGGAGAAGTTCTTGAAAAGGCAAAGCCCTCATTTGTGTTTGTACCAGCATAGAATAGCTTTAATTTGTGATTCATTATAGATTTAGCCCTAATTTATAAATGTTCATGCTCTGAAATTACATTAATTAAAATTGTTTCACTGGTACCAATTGAAAGGGGAAGAGAAAGAGAAAACCATCAATTAATTTGTGATTCGCACAGTCCTTTCTACACCATAAAGAATGAAATATTATCATAGGATGAAGAAAACAGAGTAGTTTAAGAGAATCGTTATGCCACTTCTAAAGCATCCATATGATCCAATAGAAATTTAGAATTACACTTTACTGCATCATCATCACTGATAACAATAAAATCAAACCCTAAAGCACACCATGAAAATGAAAAATCATTCGAACCCTAACCAGCAAATGCTCAAAATGCAATAATGCTCTAAAACCATAGCGAATCCTTCAAAGGCTCTCATCATAGATCGTTACTATGAATCTGGCGGGCATATTCCAATTTCTAGATCCCTCTGACCTAAATCGCAAATCAATCCCTCGATGCATGACGATGAGCTTTGAATAGATCATATTAGAAGATGACAACCAAAATCTCCATGTTCAGATAGAGAGAGACCTAAAAGTTGCAAGTTGAAGGAGAGGTACAATAAAAAGAAAGAAGAAATTCATAAGATGGTTGTCGAACAATAGTACGTAATCGAATAAAGGAGTCAAAAGACACATACGGTGTAGTCTGCGAACGTTCCCGGGACTTCTAGAGCCGGGAACGTTAGCTGTACTTTTTGCCTAAGTTGTGTGGTCCCGCAACAGATGTTTGCTATATGTATGATTTGCATTTAGCCTACCAAGCACGCAAAAAGAGGGAAAGTGTTGTAAACATTAGCTGTGCAAACATATCCGACGCTACCAAGGGGGGCCTAAAAGTGGATTTTTCAAAAGCAGGAAAAAATGTTATTTCACCCAACAAATGTAAGAATTTATTGATTAGTTGAAATTAGTTCCATGTTGAAGAATATAAAGAAATATAAAAAAAAAAAAAAATTAATTCGAAGCATATGGGCCATCAAACAGGTCTGCAGTCGAGTAAATTTCATTTGGAGGTGGGGTGCACAATATTTTATGTATATTCTGGGCTGCATGTTAAAGATTTCTCTGATGTCAATATATAAATTTCTCCCTGTTCAAATCCTGATTACAACAATATAAACATGAAGTTACTATCTAAAAAAATTTAGATCAGTGCGATCTAGCAATAGAAAAACCTCACTTCAAGCTTCTCTTGATCTCATTTTTTATTCATATCTTAAATCAATACATTTATATGCTTATATATAATTAGTAGTTTCTTCAATAAATAGTAGTAAATTTATGTCCGTTAAATTTGGAATGGGTAAAAGAAGAAACTATTGAGTGTAAAGCTGAATAGTTTTATTTATAGCGTTTAGGGTTTGAATGAAGTTATATTTTTTAAGCTAAACCCTGCTAACATTAGGTACTTTTTATTAGGAAAAGTTTATTTAGAAGAGATCTTCTATATCTAACAAATCTCTTTAGGGTCTGCTGATGTTAAATTTTGTTAAACCTTTTACTTCAAACCAAGACGCTAATTCTTTTATCTTGCGGAAGTCTAAGCATATCACCCGTAAGTTGTCTCACATATGGTTGTGACTTGTGAGAGACCTCTACCAATAAATAACTCCACCCTTTAACCTAATTGACAATCGCGTAACATGGGATCACTCTGACAGTGAATTAAATCCATACCTTCAAATGTGGAATAAAATAACCATATCAGTGAGACGAAAGAAAGGATTGAAATTATAGACAGGCAAGTATTTCTTAAGGTACTGATCATGAAAAGACAAGCTGATCTGCCAATGCGAAAAGAGATAGAAAGGTCTAATCTATCTCTTGGAACCGGAATCACCAGCATCTAGTTTCTTCAAGGGAGTCACTCATCGATCTGGTTATGATTCTCTTACAAACTTTGGACCTTTCTGTTATTCTTATTTCAAATTATCTTTCTATTTGTTATGTGCACTCAAAGGGTGGTTTACCTTAAAGTAGCATTTAGATTTTACTATGATAGTGGAGGTTAAGGTGAAAGCATGAATGACACTTCTTGGTGTGTCCCTGTCTTTATGACTTGTTAACTTCTGATTACTTTCAAGCATGGTTGCAAAGTCGATATGTGTTGCCGAGCACAATATGGACCCAAGCCTAAACATTCTATTGCTAACTGTCTAATTCATTGCATGCCTTGAAAAAATGGTCGCGCTTCATATGATATACATGATTTTCCATATGTTGCCTTTATATAATGCAGGTGGAGCCAATTCGCAACCTTTTTGCAGCTCTTTTCCTTTCTAGTATTGGAATGCTCATAAATGTACACTTCTTGTGGAACCATGTTGATATATTGCTCGCATCTGTGATTCTGGTTGTAGTCATTAAGACAACTGTGGTCACTATTGTGACTAAGGCCTTTGGATACAATATCAGAACATCATTTCTTGTAAGTGTTGTATTTGGACCTTTCTTTGTACAAGTTACTCTCACTTTTGTGAAATTTTAACTTATTCATGTGTTCCATAGGTCGGTGTCCTGCTTGCTCAAATTGGAGAATTTGCATTTGTTCTCTTAAGTCGTGCCTCTAATCTTAAACTTGTTGAGGTTCTCTCTCCCTCTGCATATATTCTTTGTGTTTCTGTGATTGAATCTTCTGCACGGTTAAAGAACTTCAAGTTTCTATAATTGCACATTCATTTTAGTGGGAGCACTTGCTTTCTCAACTCCTAGACCCTAATGCTGCTTATATTTTCATATCTGACTTATTTTATAGCTTGTGCATTCATGTATGATGTGCTAGATGGCAATGAATTCACATTACCTTCTTTCACTATTAAAAGCTGCCTAGATTTGCTTAGTTTGTTGATGGAAAACTGGATTTGAACATGAATTGCTCTTCAGTTGTCATACATTAGGCTTATGGATGTGGCCCAAGACACGTGCAATGACAGAAGATAAAGCTCTAGATAGAGTTGCATTGCAAAATCAGACTCATGTGGTCATGTTGGTGTAAGGTGTATATGAGAATGGAATTATGATGATTAATGATTGGGGGCCAAACTCTCCTTTTTGGCCTCCTAATGATCCTAGTAAAAATAGGTGCCTTTGTTTTTAATCTAGCCAATCACATTTTTTGAGTAAATACAATTAAACCCCAGGATACTAACTTTGTCCTTATAACTCTGGACTTCAATTTATAGCCTTTCAGTTTGATTTTTCTTTTCGTTGCAATGCTTAAAGCAATGCAGATTGACTCAATTATTTGAAATGAATTTTGCCTCAACAACCATGATAATACTACTTTTAGCATTAGTAAGGGATTACATTTTTAACAGTAGGAATTACATGTAATAATTTAAATTGTTCTCCATTTCAGGGGAAAATGTATCTTCTACTTCTTGGAACAACAGCTTTCAGTCTGGTGAGCTTCTTCTTTTGTGGAAACTATATTAGTCTGAGATTTGTTTTGTAATTGTTGTTCTACTGGGTGATTTCACAGGTAACAACTCCTCTCATGTTCAAATTGATTCCTGCTCTGATGCATCTGGGTGTTCTCATGCACTGGTTTCCTTCAGAGGGCACACAGAATGAGGTGCCGTCACTGCTCTCTCTCTCTCTCTCTCTCTCTCTCTCTCTCTCTCTCTCTCTCTAGTGCGCGCACGCATGCGAAAAAAAATTCTATTTCCATTAAAATTCCAAAATTTCGATGATCCTACTGATATGCAACACTAACTTGACGACTAGTCACAACGCGCGCGCGCAAGAGAGAGAAAATTCTATTTCCATTAAAATTCCAAATTTTCGATGATCCTACTGATATGCAACACTAACTTGACGACACCCCTAGTCACAACTCACAATGCACTATATCTTTCTTACGGCACAAGAGAAGTACATAAACAAGAAGAACATGACAAAGAAGTGAAACAAAATGCGCATAAATTGAATAGCTATAATCTCCAACTACAAATATGTACAAAGAACACCCAAACTCCAAACTACATAACATTTGAGAATGTAATCTATATTTAATTTAGGACCAAAGACTTGAAATGCAATGATAATATAAAAATGTTGTATAAGTTTTAGCCATGCCTGAAGGCTGAAGCATTAAGGCAATGGCAATGAATGTATAAAGAGGTATAAATAAGGTAAACCCAATATAACACTGCAGGCTTCACACCTAGCACTAACGACTTGAAGCTTCCTTCTATCTCGTCAAAGATCATCTTTTTTCCAGATCTCCCAGAAACCTACAAAAAACACTAATTTCCATAAGACGTTTAGTTTTGGAAGAGAGCAAGTAGTACCAGCTCCAAAGTTTCCTCAATGGTATCTGAAAGACCAAAGAAACACCAAAAATCTGCAGGAAGTATCCCTAGAGGTCAGTGGCCACATCACATTCGACTACAATATGATTTGTAATCTCCACCATGGTTTTGTACTTTTGCACTGTGGGCAGCTTGAACCAGTATTTGAACCAAGGGTGGGGATTGTTGTGGATCAAATGAACAGTCCTACATCAGATAAGGTAGCATCCAACATGAAGCTCATAAGTAGAGAACCACTTTCTACTAGGGCTTTTAAAGATAAAACCCCACAACTAGGCCCAAACCCATGAACCTCTTTCATGGTGCGGGTCACACTGACAAGGGTCACGGGGACCAAGGGTAATTTAATCCCTTCTCATAATTAATTAATATATATTATAAATAAAACTTTAAATAATTATAAATAAATGTGAAAGTAGGTAACGTACAATCAAATTATCAATTAGATAATGACATGTTGAAAAGAAGAAGAAAAAATAAAAACCTGCTAGGAATCTGAGGTGACTTAGCTGATTATCTCAGCCTTCTATAAAATCGGCTGACTCAGCCAATAATCTCGTTCTGATTAGAAAAATGGATCAAGACTGAAGACCCTTCTCATATAGGTCACATGCCGATAAGTGATTAATCACCGATATTAACTACTTTGTGTTGCGGCAAGTCGGCAACAAGTTAGATAATAAATCAGGCATAGATCAAGTGCAATGATGATGGACAATCAAGATTTCATCTAAGGTGGAGATTGTCAGGTATTTTGGATCAAATGAATAGGCCAAGGGACCACCCAACATGAAGTTCATAAGTAGGCAATGTCTCGAGTCTCTATTAGCATCGAGGCCTTTTAAAGATAAAACCCTACAGCCAGCCCCAGGCTCAAGCACACTGGGTGGTCAAGTTGGAGACTTTATGGGTGCTATGGGTGGCCTAAAGTGTTGGTCCACGTTGTTTGTAGGAACGCAAAATTACTACCATCATGTACCAAGACTAAAGCTGATCCTGAGTGAGAATTTTCTGGAGGCATGCTTCCCACACAAATAAAAAAGACTCCATTCGAGCCAGAGATTCTGATTAGCATTGAAAGTAGTAACTTTTCAGTCAGGTTCCGCCTGAAAAGCTCCAGTCCTGGTTTGGGTGACATTCTCATTCTTGAAATGCGAGATCATTTATGGGGAAGGGAACTCCTTTTCTTTATTGCTATCTTGGAAGTAGAGAAACCTTGGGTGTGTGACGTTCAGATGGGATACTTTCCTCCCCAAAGCCAGGAACCAAGGCTTGTTTCTCAAACACGCTATTCTTGAATGAGGGTGTATCCAGGCTTTGGGCCTTCATATGCTACATCACTGGGACAGTCTGAGTGTGAGGTCTGTTGATCTGTGTTTCCTGACACAGGTTGGGTCCCTGGTTGGTCCGAGGTTGCTCCTGACTGCATCATCTCGTTACTAAATATTTTTTGCTTCAAAGAATCAGAGCCGTCAAAATCATGTCAACCATCTTATAGATCTTTCTGCACAAGCTTTAGGTGGAAAGAACATAGCATGAATAATATGAACCTAAAGACAGCATATATGTTCTTCATTAATCATTATCATCATATAACATTTCCAATCTTAATGTTTTCACAGCATATACTGACCGGTCGTACAAGCTCGGTGGAAGTAACACATGCTATGAATATCCTTCCGAAGCCCAACAGCCCCAAACCCCGTCAGCAAGCTCATCAACCAGTAAGCCATCATGTCTAATATATGCTGTATGTTCTCACCTTCATCTCTATCCAAACTGAACACCTCTTGCTTCCTTCTTAAAAATCTAAGTTATACTTTATACCAAGGGAAGCAAGGATGTGGATGTTGGTGTATTCGGCTTTCTTGATTTTTTACCCTTTGTTTTAATCTTTTTTTTACATAATATACCTTATTTATTTATAAGTCTACTGTGGGTAAGTTAACCTATAAGTTCGCGATCTGAAAACTTGTTTTCAAAAACTAATTTATACATAAACTAATCTGCATCTTGTACAAAATCTGAAAGTGTTTTTTGACTTTACTATAAAATTCTATATGATTTCATTGAAATCACTGGAAACAACACTTTTTTGTTTTAATAAAATCATATATAGAATCCAAAAACAATTTTGAATTTGCACAAGATGTAGATTAGTTTACATGTAAATTATTTTTTGAATCACGAACCACATGGTCTCTAAATGTCTATAAAAACTTCAAAATAATGAAGGGGCTATTCCAACGTGCAGAATGCATGTGCTGCACGCTAGTAAAGAAGATGAGAAACGCAACACTCAGACACGTGAATTGAGCTCGCTGATTTCGATTCACTATATTTATTTTACTGAAACATCATGAAGAGTTACCTCCGTGTTTGTTTCCAGGAGCGAACTTCCATGATTGAAACACACAACAGATTGCTTTGATCTTCAATTTTGATGCTGATATATCTGATCAGATGAGATCGATCTCCAAATTGATGTGGATTTCTTGGTTAAGTTTTGCCGTTGAAGCAAAGGCGAAAACTCGAACGACATAACAGGAGAAGCAATTTCTCAGCTGAACTCGGCTCGGAGGTCTCATGTAAAAAATATATCTTTGCACCTTGTAAATACGATTTTTTTTAGGACTGATAACTGGTTCTTACTAATTTGTTCATTAAGTAAATGACCCAAGATCCCTCACACGAGTTTCGATTTGTATCACAGATGAACAATGATCAAAGCAGTATTCATTTTACCCATCCTTCTCTCTCAGGGTGTTCTACTAACCATCCGACATTACTGATTTTATACTTCAACTGCGAGGATGCAGGATCGATCCATGCTCGACTGTTGCCTGTTTCGGGCAGATTTGAATACAATCTACCGTACTTATTAGTTGCATTGGTGGGTAGTGGGTACCCCATATATTAAAGCTGCTCATTGCAGGTCTTAACCTGAGTACCTGCTACGTGACCAGAATGAGAATTGCCATATCCACGATTTGGATTGGATCTACCTATTTTTGTACGATCACTTTCAAAACCTCCTACATAAAAGGGTTTTGGATCTGGGTATTTCACAGGCCTAGAGAAGGCGAGATTCTATCCTATTGAAGGCGAAATTCTGTTAATCTGTTATTTAAGAGCATTTTTATACTTTCTTGGTTCCTTCTAGCTAGGGCTGGTTCTAACCTGGGTTTTGCCAACCCTGGATTCCAATTGCTTTGGTGTACATACAGTCATCGATCTGAAATTGGAGTCTGGACCAGTTAGTAAGTGCCTACGGCCATACCTAAGATTATGAGGCCCATTATATCCACACACACGGTCTGGGTCTTGGATTGTGCAACTGATACTGTGGACCTACATACAGGATCTTTTAATTTTATGGAACATCTCGGGGACTGCTGGGTCCCCAACTCACTTGTATAAAAATGGGATCCTCGTGACGAATATAAATTAGATT
The DNA here is from genome assembly GCA_002174775.1 of Macleaya cordata. NCBI lineage: Eukaryota > Viridiplantae > Streptophyta > Magnoliopsida > Ranunculales > Papaveraceae > Macleaya > Macleaya cordata. The sequence goes on from MVGT01002446.1 coordinate 901,593, forward strand.
TGTTCTTTTATATTGAGACAGTCTTTCATTTCATACAAACTAGGGCATGGGTTCATACCGCGTTTTCCTTCTGTAATTCGTAAAATGGTTGTCCATCTTCCTTACTTGTGCTTCACGCGGGTAGTTTAGATGTCAAAATGCATGAAGCGCATGCAAATTTGACCGAAAGAGAATTAAAGAATATAAGGGTAAACTTGTCCTTTACCCAAGATGCCAAAAAAATACCGTTCTATTTTAATACATAGATTAGTCTGTTTAATTTGTTTATCTTAAAATAGTAGCATGCACACGCGATGCACGTAATACGGGACGGAAAAAAAATAAATTAATAGTCTGTTTGGAGAAGGGATTTTGTGGGGACTAGGGATTTTGAGGAAAAATATGACATGATTTTTTCATCAAATCCCTGGTCCCCACAAAATCTCTCCCCCAAATCCGTTGTCCAAACAGACTATAAGGCGAAACCATTACTTTAATCCATAAGGTAGATTAACACATTCAATTTCGCATGCTTTTGTTGTTATTTATTAATCTGTAACAATATGAGATGATATTATTGGCGGTTTTTCTTCAATTGGTTGGATTTTGTGTAAGAAGATTTGATAGAAGAGAGGAGGGGGTTGTGGGGTTGAGCTTTTCCTTGGAGCAGCATAAGATTCGTTGCCAAACGACACCCTAATAGAATTCAGTTCTGACTGGAGAATAATGACGGGGCAGCCAACAACTTAAATAGTAAGAAAGAATTAACGGTAGTGCTAGGGCTACCGAAATTCCTACCGAATTTGCTACAGCAGGCACATTTCACGGTGAGATTCATAACACTTTAGGATGGGATGCGAAATACGAGGAGATGCAAATCACTTTGACCGTTGGATGCTTGAGTGGTAGCATCTCCTCGTATTTCGCATCCCATCCTAAAGTGTTATGAATCTCACCGTGAAATGTGCCTGCTGTAGCAAATTCGGTAGGAATTTCGGTAGCCCTAGCACTACCGTTAATTTTAATACTTAATGGTGTAGCGTACACTCATAAGGTTCTCAGTATGCCACGTGTTACTAAATACAGGTGGGGTCTACAGGAGGCGTGGGGTGGGGTGGGGGAGGGGTAGGAAGGAGAACCCACCACCACCACGAAACGGAACAGTGACGTGTCACTTCCTGCAAAAGACGAATATTTCTCTCACTCTCTCTCTCATCGGACAGACAAGAAAGGCTGACAGTGTCTGAGACCCGTCAGACCTACTTTCACTACTTATGTCAGACCCGTCTCCCCTCTCTTCTCTCTCTACACGAGCACCAGTAATTGTAACTCTGCGCAACCACCCTCTTCCAAATACAAGTTTGGAACAGTGAGTAAAAAACCAACGGGGTTTTTGCCATGTGCCCAACAACAAACATTTAGAGCCACTTAAATCTCAAAATTTCGAATCTCAAAAAATAAATTTTGATAAGCACTAAGGGGTGACCTTAAAAAAAAAAGAGAAAAATCATAAACTCTTTATCATTAACCATTTTGATTTTTTTTTTGAGACTCTTTAATTGGGAGTGCTCCATCCGAGACTAGGAACCCTCATAATAACAGTCTTCCAAGCTTATGGATCCCACTTAGTTACGATTCAATAACTAATTTTTAGCGATGATGTTCTCTTAACAATGAAGATCATTTTCACAAAAATTAGTCAATAAATTTCAAACTCCATCAAAAGTTTAATTTTTTTCTCTTTGTTGATTTCCAATCAACTCGCATCAAATTTTGATGAGGTTAGAAGTTTTAAAATTGACTATTTTTTAATTTTTTATGAAGATGATCTATATATTGAAGAGAACTTCTTCATTCCTTACAAAAAATCAATCTTTGGATCGTATCTATGAGATCCCCACAAGCTTAGTGTTTGGTGTCCCAATAACATATTCCACGGAAGGAAACTGCGGATGACCAGAGAAGAAATTGGGACCGGTCATCCAGGAATCTATATCTGTCCAAATTTACAAAATAAGAAAAGAAGAAGTGGTATCTGGTAATTGGCTTTTTTTTTAACTCCCCCTCCTCTCCCCTCCCATTCTAAAGCTGTTTTAGCTTTCACTTTTAAAAAACAAACAGCCTATCTCTAGAGAGTCATCTCACTTTCTCTCTCTCTTCTTTCTTGGGTTCTCAGTCTTTCATCAGAACTGTTCAGTTCTTCCAAAGTTTCAGAGTTTAGTTTTTTTTGGCTTCCCTCACTCTGCTCCAATCTCTGCAAACTCTCTGCTACTCTTAACTACTCTGTTCTGTTCTTCTTTACTGCTAATCAGGCCCATGTAACAATGGAGGCCCATAGCCCACCTTCTAAGATTGCTCGTTTTGCAGACTCTGGTACTCCCCTCTCTTTCTCTCTAACATGAAGTAGAGCTAATTGACTTTGTTATTTGTGGGTTTATTGTGATTTTTGTTTCTGGTTCTTGGTTTTGAAGGTTTGATGGGAAGAGAAAATTCATCACCACCTTCTATTGGACTTGATCTTGGGCTTGGGTCTGGGCTTAGCCATGGTGGGAAGTCTTGTTTTACCTTTCTTCAGTTGCAGGAGCTAGAACATCAATCTCTTATCTTCAAGCATATGGCTGCTGGTTTACCTGTACCTTTCCATCTTGTTCTTCCTATTTGGAAAAGCCTTGCTAGTTCTTATGGTGCTCTCCATAGTGGCTCTGGTATCTACCCTAGCTGTAAGTTCCAAAACCTCTTAACTTTTTGGTTCTTTAACTGAATTTTCACATTGTTTTCATGGATTTCTTTGAGAGATATGAGATGGGTTTTTAATGATTTCTAAATTTTCATGAATATGATGGGGAGATTTAAGATGGGTTTGTTTAGGTTTGGGTGATTTTACATTATTTTTGTGGAATTTTAGCATTGATTTGAGATGGTTTTTTTTTTTTTTTTTGTTTTGTTTTTGGTTTCAGTTTTGGGTTGCAAAGGTGTCTACTTTGATTATAAAAACAGCATGGAACCAGAACCAGGTAGATGTAGAAGAACAGATGGGAAAAAATGGAGGTGTTCTAAAGATGTTGTTCCAGATCAAAAGTACTGTGAGAAACACATGCACAGAGGCCGTAACCGTTCAAGAAAGCCTGTGGAAATCACACCTCAAGTTGGTTCTTCTTCATCAAATAATAACATTACTGACTCAAACACAAACCTCTCAATTTCAATCCCACTTCAACTCATGACCACCACCAGCACCACCACCAACACCAACAATTCCACCATCACCACCAACACCACCATTACCAACTTAGATTTTTCTCCAAAAAGTGTTCTTCAAAATGGTGGAACCTGTAAAAAGGAACCCTCTCTCTAATTTCAGAAAATTAAGAGAGTTTTAGGTTCACTTTTTTGAGACACTTTCTTTCTGGGTTTTTTATTGAACAGTTGATGGGATAGAGTTTGTATCAAATGGGAGAGACAAGAGGTCTTGGTGTTGTTTGGTAGGGGAGAAAATTTAATGGGCTCCACCATTGATCTCTCTTCATAATTAACAATTTTAGAGAGAGAGAGAGGTTTGATCTTTTTATTATTAGCTTTGAAGGGTGATCTCAGAATTCTCAAGGAGACTTATCAAGGGACCTACAATGTTTGTCTTTTTAATTTACTCTCTATTTTTTTTGGTTGTCTGTAATGCTTCTAACTTTTTCTAGGTTTCCTTATCTGACTACTATTACTAGTACTATTGTTTGCTTTTTGGTTTCTAAGTTTCTTCTTCTTCTCTTTCTAATGTACTACTAATAATGAAGCTTTTCATGGAAAGCTTTAATGGAGAAATCTGTTTTTGGTGGTTTATGGTAAAAATTCTGTGATTTACCCACAACAAGTTACTACTAATAATCTCTTCAAAGGAGGATTGATTTAGATGGTAATTTCTGTTGTAAAATTACCGGAACAACAATTAATTAAAACTGGAAATTGGAATACTCACAGGCACGTATAAACGCTATCTTTTAAGAGATGTTTCTCCCTTCCGGTAGAAACCGCGATGTCACTCTAGGGTGATAAGAAAATCTCTCTCAGGATACAATGGAGGTCGTTTGATTCAATGTGTGATTAATTGATCAAACCAAAGAAAACACTCTGAAAGTAAGACTGATGATGCCTAAATACGAGATGAAGAAGATACGAAAATTTGTTATGTTTTAGGGACTGGTTGAGGGTCGTATTTATAGTTTCAGTAGTGTCTATTGGTTGTGACTGTTGGGCTGCCAATGGTTGTCACCAACGGTTGTCTCCAACGGTTGTCTCCAACGGTTGTCCCCCGTTCGAACAACATAATCAGAAAACAATGAATTTTAATGAAAATATCTAACAATTTTTTGTATTTTAAGTAGTTGTTTATCGATAATTCAATAAACGAGGATTGATTTGGGTATTAAGATCTTGCATTAATGTTCATAATTATTGGAGAAACTGTTCCATAATTTGAATTGAACATCACATATGATTCATTATCATGAAAAATCAGTCGAATTTGAATCATTTAGATCGAAGAAAAATGGGTTGAATGTTCGCGATAAGATGAATGGTTTACAGGGTTCTAATTTTAATCCATTTTTTTTTTTTTTTTATAGATTATAGGTTCTAAAAGGATTGTTCTTAAAGATCCACATGAATGAAGTCATCTTGGCAAAAGTATCTGCTCCCTTAATTCACTTCCATATGAGTCAACGACCATTAATTTTTTTAATGTACCCTCACCAACCAACCATCGTTTTTGGTCCAGTGGTATGGTATGGGGGACATGTCTAGGGTTTAAGAAGTGGTCCACGGTTTTGATTTATGCAATTATGCAGTTATGTGTTGGTTTCTGTGGGTACTGCGGAGTTCTGAAGCCCCCTGACTCTTACCTTATAGTTTCACATGGAATTTGGATTTAATTCCTATTCATTTTGATTTTTTAAATTTAGTCCAATCACAATATGCTAATAGTATGTAAATTGTATATTAACAGTATGCAAATTGGATTAAATTTTAAAATTATTGGCTACTTGAGATGGAAGTGAAAATACGACTTGGGTTTTTTTTTCTTTCTTTTCTCATGCCCCAACAGTTCACATGCCGTCACCTTTCATGAGCTTCAAGGCGTTGAGTTAAGCCTCAAACTTGCTCTATCCCATGGCCTAGAATCTGTGCAATGGGATTTCATCCTACTTCACCTCAAACACTGCCAGGACCTGTGGAAACGTATTCTTCGTCTTTGTGATTGATTCGAGCAGTTTCAGATTATTCATGTCTATCGAGAAACTAATCGAGCAACTGACTTCTTAGCTAGCCTTCACCTTATGTTTGAGTTCCTTGAGTTCGTCCCCAGTTCATTTGCTGAAGATTTGAAGAAGATGGTCTTTGAAGACAAGAGTGAGAAGCTTTATTATAGACTAGGTATATCGCCGTGCCTCCAGCACGGCTCAAAACCTTTGCGGAGGAGGAAGAGAACTTCAGCAGATCTGCCGGTGGCGGTGGGGAGGAGGAGCCGAGACAGATCGAAGAAAAAAAATAGTAAGGGGGAGAGAGGAGGTAGAGAGAAATCGAGAGAGAGAGCAGGGAGAGAGAGGCTTATCAAGCAGCACACATTTTATAAACGGGACAACTCTGCCCCCCGTCCTAAATTGTATAAGAGATTGTAATATTTTCTTTGTTTCCTTGATTTAGTTTGGGTTCCCTTCTCATCCCTAAAAAAAAAAAAAAATTTAGAAAAAAAATAAACATTCCGAGGAAGAAGCCTAAACAAGAACAAGAAAGATTTGTTGAACAAGAAAAAGTGGGATTCAATACCAAAATCTAAATTATGAAAGCCATGCTTCGGACTACTCTACCAAGTGGTCTTCCGCAAGAGTGAACCAAGAGATAAAGAGACCCATTTACACTATCCATTGTGGAAGAGTGCCTGCTGAGAATTGATCAAGAAACCCCATTTCGTTGACTCTTGACCCTTGACCATTGACTCCCCTAAAATACTATTTCAGGTACCTTAAACCAGTAAGAATTTGTTTTAGTCTAGAATAAACTAGAATCCGTTTCCAAACAACCCTCTTGAAAGAGTATGAGTAAAATGCACTCTGCGTACGTTTACTTTATTGTTCCTCTCAAATTCTATATTGCGCCGTATTACTGTGCGTAAGTTAACATTTTTATCTTTCCAACTTCCATCTATCTCTACAAACTCCAGGGATACACACACAAGATCAACTCTTCGACGGCCATGGCGACTGAGACCCGAAATCCTAACCACAACCAAACAGACCGTCAAAGATTTGGTTCCGTCTTTGATCTTCCACCGAATTTATTCGACTCATGTCGCCTCCTTTCCGATGGATCTTCTTCAATTTCTCAGTCTGGTCCATTCGAAATCTCTGCTAACACCATTGATGAAGAAACCCTAAATCAAATTGAAGATAATAAGATTAAGAAGATTGTTCCTAGATGGTCCTGCAATACTTGTAAAGCCGAATTCGAGTCTCTTCTAGACCAGCGTTCTCACTTCAAATCCGACCACCATCGTTTCAATGTAAAATTTCTTTCCTGCTTTTTTAAATTTGCTACTTTACTTTGGGTTTTGATAACTATAGTGAATTTGGGTTTCAATAAAGTGTGGGTTTTTTATGTTATATATGTAACAGTTTCTAATGCAAGTGAATGGCTGAATTTGGAATTTCTTGGGTGGGATTGGATATGTTTGAAGTATATGGGGTTGTTGGTTATAGTTTTTTTTTAGTCTACTTAATGAGTGCATGTAAGAACTGGTAATTATTTTTATTGCTGGGGTTTTGGGTCTTTAGGAGGGAATTCTATGTCTTGTTGGAGAATTTTTTAGAGGGGTTTTAGCCAATTTGAATGATGAAGAAGAGAATGTATTAAAAGGATCTATTTTGTTGAATGAAGATTCAAAAAAAATAAATGAAACTACAGTCTGGTAAGAGCACATGGAGTACTGGGAGATGTAACTGAAAGGTAGGATTTATTGGAGGTAGGGGAAGTATGCAAATGTCAGGTAAAGATTTAATGCAAATGGAGAACTGGATCGTAATTAAGAAAGACAAGAAAATGTAGGAAACTGGGAACCACTTTGTTGGACTTTTTGTAGTTTTTAAATTACTAGGATTTTGTGGATTTGTAATCAGTAAAACCCACGCACATATTACAGCTTTTGAGGAAGGAAGTCATAAGTTTATGGAGGAATAAATACTTTCAATTTTAGGGTGGACTTTATAGATGTGGAAGGCATGTATCAGGCATAATGGTTACCAAAATTTGGGCTATGAAATCCAGGCTACCAGCCTAGGATAATCTTGGTTTTCAATTTACGTCTAAAACATGAGACACATATCAAACTTCTGTTGCGAACCATGAAATGATTCTTAATTAGTAATGCAGTTTCTCTTTACCTGGGCGTTATGAAACACTAGGAACCAGATTATCCACACCCTTGGCCTACCAGACTTGAATACTCGTCTTGAAATCTTAGGATGTGTTTTGAAGCCCTATCTAGCGCTTACTTGATTTCTGGATCAGCAATTGTGTTAACTTTGTATAGGTTAGCTGTTTCTGTGCCTGAGTTACACATCCTGAAATGTTGACAACCTTCACTTTATCTTTGATAACATGGAAAATTTACAGTGCTTTAACATCAATCCCCACGGCGTCCTGGCCTAATGCTGTGCCAAGTGTTCTACAATCCATTAGTCTCCAACATATAGAATTTTCGAGCAGCTCGACTTAATAGAGTGAAGGATGTCTTGGCATATTTAGATGCAAATGCCCTTGACTTATGTATGTGTTTTTCAGTTTATCTTTTGACCTGGCACTTTTCACATTATTATTCCATGTTGACTGGATCAGCCCTAGGATAGTTTTTCTGGGAACGCTTTTCTCTTTCCATCTTTCTTTGGAATCTATTATGGTTCATTACCGTAATTTAAAGTGTGTTCGTTGTTTGTATTGTTGTCCTTTCATGCACGGCATAATCATGATTGAAGCAGGGTTTGCCTGTCAAGTAGTGTTCGTTATATCATTTGCAAGCTCGTGCTTTATATATATACCTCTGTGAACATGTAAGGTGAAAATTCTATTAAAAATATAAAATGAACGAAACAACAATAGACATCGTTCTCACTTCTTTATTTTTTGTCTTTTACATAGCATTTATCTTTCTGTGCACTTGTTACGTATGTTTTTACTTCGCAGGTAAAGTTAAACATCGCTGGAAAGGATACCATAAAGGAGGAAGATTTTGATGAGTTGGCTTCTGATTCTCTTTTCGAAGATTATGATATATCAAGTATATCTGGATCAGAAGATGAAACTGAGAAGAGTTCCTTGCCAGGCAATGATGTGCATAGGAGGACAGGGGAAAGTGTTAAAAGGAAGCTATTTATCCGTCTTCAGACAGGAGAAGTTGTTTCTCTTTGGAAGTGTTTGCTTCTGAATGAGACCGAAAATCTCTTGTTTGATAATGATAAACTAGACCCCGAGCAGAATGGTGGGGGTAAGTACTTCAAGGAGAATGAGCTAGTTGAGAGATTGAAAAGTTTGGTCCATGAGCCTCGGGATAAAACCCAGTTGAGGATTGTGTTACTCGCAAGCGGTGGGCACTTTGCTGGCTGTGTGTTTGATGGGAACTCAGTTGTGGCCCACAAAACGTTCCATAGGTTAGTTTTTTGTTCTTTCTCCATCATTGTAAACCTCGCCATTCCTTCTCTCTCCCATTTGTGGGAATCAGTTCGCTGTATTTATTTTTGTTTTGTATTTGTTTGCGAATACATTTAGTTTTCCATAAATAACATATTTTATACTGAATTTACGTAAAAAAAGTCTGATCATTCTCCATGGATCCATCTAACTCGTGTTAATTAATGGAGAATATCAGCTATTTTTTTTAAAGTTGGTCTTTACAGTTTACTCTATGTTTTTGTTCTGCAGGTATGTAGTTAGAGCTAAGGCTGGTAAGAAGCAATCCACTAAAGATGCAAGTGGCAGAGCTGCGCATTCTGCAGGAGCTTCTCTTCGTCGATATAATGAACTTGCTCTAAAGAAGGTACTGAACCATGGTTTGTTTTGTCAGAATATTGTTAACTGAATCTAACCAGACGACCTGAATACATCTCTTTGATACACATACCTTATGCTTTGTATAAGTTTTCACTAGTCTTGTTGAAACCGGAGAGTCTGTGGTATGTGAGCAAAGTTCCACTATCGTGCCTTTCGTTTCTCTTAAGGACAATGGTATTGATAGTTCTGCGGCTAAATACTTATTAAAAAAAGAAAAAGAAATGGTTCTGGTGGTAAATAAATGCAATACTCCCTGCAGTTCAATCCTAGATATGGGAATACTGATATCTCAGACCCTTCATTATGTCAATATACCATTTTTTGACCTCTGGCTTTGTGCTGTATTACTTGACTTGCCACTGGTAAATGACAGGTCTTCTCACAAATTGATTTCTGTCTTTTATGCTGCTAACAGTTGGTGTCTTCATTGTTTTAGGAAATTCAAGAATTACTTGCTGCTTGGAAGCCTTATTTTGATGTTTCGTCATGCATTTTCATCAATGCTCCTTCAAACAGTCGTCAGTTACTTTTTAGTGGGGAAAAGCCATATTTTAGTGATTCACGTCACATTGTAAGGCATGTCCCTGTTACTGTCCGTAGGCCTACCTTTAAGGAAGCCAAGAGAATCTATGATCATTTGACAAATATGGTGTATGAGGTAGATGAGAAGGGATCATCACCAAGCCTGAAAGAGGAATTACCATTATGCACGGGCAACACAGGAAATTGCGATCTAGAGTCTAATGAAGAACAGTTGGAACAGGTGGATCGCTTGGAAAGAAAAGAAGTTGCTCAACCATGTGAAGTTATTGAAAATTCTGATGGATTGTCAGAGTCTACTGAAAATGAATTAATAGGTATAACAACTCCTCTGCATGTTGCAGCAACATCTGGTAATGCTCAACAAACACTGGAGCTTCTGGAACAAGGTTTGGATCCTTGTGTTAAAGATGAAAGAGGACGAACACCATATATGTTGGCTACTGATAAGGAAGTTAGAAACACATTTAGACGGTTCATGGCGTCAAATCTTGATAAGTGGGACTGGCTTGCTGCCAAAGTGCCTAGTCCACTGACAAAAGAAATGGAGGAATCGCAAGCTGCTAAACAGGTAAAACTGTTTGTTCTTGGAGCTTAGATTATCTATTTATTGATTGACACTTGTTAATCTGCCTAGTCACATTTAGTAATTGGCAAGGTAACTTGCCCCTGAACTTTGACTTTTAAGATTGTCATAAGAGTTTTCAGTTTATGTTCTTAATGGAGAATTGTTCGTTGTTTTGTGTTGATGGCATGAGAGCACTGACTCTGTTTGAGAGAATTTCTATTTTTTTCTGTTTGGTTTCACGTTCATAACCTGTTTCAGCTTGCTGGTCTAGTCTTTTCTGAAGTGATCTCTGTATTAGATCCTGAAGATTTGTATCTCTCCATTTAGAGGTCCCATTTTTTTTTTCAGTAATTCATTGCCAGAATGAATGATTAAATAGGCGTTTCATTACTGCTTAACAAATTCCAAGTATACTGATGACGCTGGTTTGTGTGTGTTTAGGCAGAGAAAGATGCCAAGAGGAAAGCAAAAGCTAAAGAGTTGAAGAAACTACGGAAAGCTAAAGAAAAGAAGGCTCAGGTGAATACTCTATCTTGATATTGCTTTAGAGATATTCATGGATAAAAGATTTCCTTGATTGATCCTTAGCATTCTCTTTGAGATTATTAGTACAAAAGGGGAGGAAAGAATAGGATTCTTAAAGTGGTGGTTGTCTCAACTGCAGAATTCCTGTTAAACTAGCACATTGAACAAGTTACTAGTGATCATTAATAAGAACATGGAGACATGATTGTACTTACCTTTAAATCTATCAATACTATTTTCGTATACTTGGATATCTATTGGGGGTTTGTCACCAACTCATTGTGCTCATGTTTAAAAAACTTGAAAACCAACTTGCCTAACCTAGAATCAACTTCAAAGTATTTGTATCATTCAATGAAATAATGCGAGTCTGGCCTATTTATATAAATTTCAGTTGTGAGACAAATCGGAGAAGAAATATCTTGTCCGTTTTCTTTTATGATGATGGAGCCGTTTTGGTTCTTAGTTCATACTATGAAATAACCCATGGTTAGAATTCACCCTGAAAACCTGCTTACAAGGGAAGGGTGCTCAAGAGTTTAGATACACATGACCAATCTCATACTTGGCCGATGTGGGACATTTAGGATCCTAACATGCCACCACAATCCGCAGCCAAGGCCCTTGGTGGCTCGCACTCTAGGTAGCTTTCATCTGGAAGCTGCTAGCCCTCTCCCCACTTTGGGATGCCTCGCATTCTGCTCCAGTAGTTCTCTTTATAACGACATCCACAGAGCCTTAGCTCAAACTACGTCTGATCCAATGCTCGACGTATGCCACATAATATGAACCCATGGGTAGAACTCACCGCTGAAAACCGTCTTACAAGGGAAGGGTGCCCAAGAGTTCATATATATATATACACTACCAATCTCATACTTCGATGTGGGATATTTAGGTATCTAAGACATCAGTAGAAAACACCCCTGAAAATCTGCTTACAAGGGAAGGGAGCCCAATAGTGTCCATATACACATGATGACCATTCTTGGTCAATGTGGGACGTTTAGGATCTTTACATGTTTTTCTTTTCTGATTTATATATCTTCTGCTTCCAAACTTCCAAAAAACTGTATATATTCCTCTAATTATGATATTGGGATCGGAAATGTGCAGGCTGAGGCAGCCCTTCCTCAGAATGTTCCCACAACTTCAAAGGATCAAGGTGCTGTTCCGATTTCAGTTCCCAAACAACTGGTGCAATCTATTAGGGGCCTGTCCCTTTCTAAAGAGGTTAGTCTAAATCTAAAATCCAAACTATTATGGGTGCCTGCTCCTTTTGCACTCCTACTTTTTCGTCTGCCCACAAGCAATTTCTAATAGACTAACCGAACTGTGTTGTTTTCTTTTTATCAGGAGGAACTGAAGAGGGCACAAGCTGCTGAAAGAGAAAAAAGAGCGGCAGCAGCAGAGAAGAGACTAGCGGCAGCTGCTGCTCTCAATGCTCAAGGGACCAGCCAAACCGCAGCACCGACCAATCCAGCGGCCAATAATGGAACGTCAGACGGCATTTATTGTTCATGTTGTAATGTATCCTTGGCTGGTAAAGTCCCCTTCCATAGGTACCACTACAAATACTGCAGCACATCATGCATGCATGTGCATAGAGAGATGTTGGAGGATGGATAAAATAGAAAGAAAATTTCCACCTTTTTTTAACTTATACAACTCTATTCAATGTTAAATCATCAACCCACTCTTTCTTTTTATATCCAAGTGAGATTAGTGATTTGCAGTTGATATTTGAAGATGGGTTTTCTACCCAGGTCGTTCTATCAATACTCACTGACTTTACCAATTCAGCCTGGTAGCCGTCAGTTTAATATTTAATTGTACATGTTTCATTTCTTTCCTATTCATGCAAGGCATGTCACAGTTTTACAACATTTGTATGTCTCCTATGTTTCCATCTCTTATGAATAATACATGTTAAAATCAGTCACTACCTTGCAGGTCATTAATCAACATCATCCTCATCTATGCATATTCTTTATCTCAATTATTTCAGGTCCAATAAGTGAACCCTTTTTTGTGGGTTTGATTTTGTTCACCCACTCATCACATGGTGAACCCAACCCACAACTTTGATTGGTTGTTATATAACAGCATTAGTTTATTTTTTTAAGATCATCTCTAATGCAATTGTGAATGTGGTGTCACGTAGGAAAAATAGGCTTTTACCCCAAAAAGCTCTTCCAATGCTAAAATGTGAAGATAAACTTGAAAGCTGACGTGGATGGAATTGAAACACTTCATTGAAAGTGGGTGAACAAAATTGGACTTTTTTGTTTTGTTTTGCAATTCAACTCTTATCAGGAATCTATTGCAGGACTTTAAATGGGGCACAACTAGAAACATTCGGGACAAAACCCTACTTGACTCCCCTGTTTGAAGATATAAACACCCAAATTGTATCGCCCTAAGGCCCTAACCATTGGATATATATGTTATGATCTTATTGCTCTTTACATTCCTTTTTTGGATGATGATCTGAAAACTGTGTCCAGCTAAAATTGTACACACAATATTCTAGTTGAGTGGTGGGCTCCCACCATGGAGGTAGGTGAACTTTCACACCGTTGGATTTAAAATCCATGGTCGAGATTGTATGGATGGAATCGGACTGTATAGTAAATGACATCATAACCAGGTCAGCAGAAGATAGGGGAGGTCCTCTGGTAAGCTCAAGTTTGCAACTTGCATTGTAGAAGTTAGCCCTAGAATTTAAAGAACCGACAAATTCACAAAAACGATGCCTCCACGTTCTTATGTCCCCCACACCATCTGGTCCATCCCCAAACCTCCCCTTGTAGGGTTTCATTCTGACCCTTCACATCTGAGAATTAGATTTAAGCGTGGCCAAATATGCAGCTGTGGTTTTTACTAGTAAACACTGATATTAACAGATTTGTTGTTTCTATCGTCATGTACAAGAAAAATTCATGCAATTTTCTCTGCCATGGCTTTTTTTTGAAAAAAAATTGTTGGGATTTATTTGGGTTCTTCTAAATGTTGTATTAGAATCAGGTTGTAAAATATTTAATCGTCTCGAATTCAATACCGAAAGAAATCAATTTCCCTCAAAAGGTATATTTTAATTGCATTTTTTTAATCTTAGTAATCAGAACCATAGTAATGAAGTGATACTCTTGCTCTTTTGCTCCAAAAGTTCTTCGAAATTTGAGACATTCTTCAATATGACTATCCCATGCTTTCGATTTTGTTATGCATCTAGTTGCTTAATTTTAACAATGCAACTGAAATGAATCTTGGGAATTGAATTATAATTTACATAAATGACAAAACTATCCCTTAGTAATTATAATGATAGTATAGGAGTGACGCTCTCGTTTCATATGCTTCTGCTCCCGTTCCAAATCGCACTCCAACTCTTCTGTTCCTGATTCGAAAACATTTTAAAACTAAGGACATTTTTTATTTAGACACTCCTAATTCCACTCCCCCTTACTCAGAACTACCATTATAAAACGATTTTAGAGGTATTGAAGAAATGACGGGGGGATTTCTCAAATATTCAAACCAGATGATCCCTAATATAAATAATAATAAAAAAAAGGTAAGAATAAAGAAAAAGTAACAAACCTAAAGGAGGTGGGTTGATATACAAAACAGTAACAGTATGGGTGGGTATTGTGCGTGTGGGCGTGGGTGCATTTTAAATCTAAAGATTTCTGCCATGTTGTCAATGTTTGCATTATTATATTGCAACAATTTGCACTTGTTTGTGTAAATATGTGCTGGCAATATCACATTCCACTAATTAGAAAAAAAAAAAACCCCAAATAAGGCAACAGATGAAACAAAAGCGAAGCATAGAAAGAAATAAGGGTGATGTTAAAGGAGTTCTATAAAATGTTAGGGGGTGGACAGGATATGGGGGTGGACTAAATACTTCAAAATGGTTGGGGGGATGGACATAGTTTTACTAGGGGGATGGTTATCAAAAACTGATTTGGTATTTTTCCACCCAACCCAAACCTAACCTAAAATCCCAAACTTTTCTTTCCACTCCCAAGTCCAAAACAGTCGAGTCGACCACATCCCCTTCCTAACGTTTTTCTCACTCTAAACTTCTCTCCTCCATTGCCCAAACTCTTCCAATTGACCACCGATTATCGATTTTGAACAACGATTTTCAACTAACAACGGTCGATCTCTCTAGATTGTTAGAAATTTTTGAGTTCAAGCTAAGATTCATGGTTAGGACTAAAAACCATCAATGACTCCCAAAAGTTAAGTTTTTTTTTATTTTTTTTATTTTTGATCCCTAAATTTATACATTTCAGTTGTTTTATGATGTTTTTTAAGTGAATATACAGATTTTAGGCTTTGTAGATGTGATGTGGGTCGATTTTTTAAAATTTTTGGTATAACTCGTCGTCTTCATCAATTTTCGACCGGACCAGAAAAGAGTTTCTCTGTCAACTTCGACCACTGTTGGTTGAGTTTTAAAGAAAACCTCGACCACTGATGGTTGAGTTTGTATGTAAAACTCAACCAGTGGTGGTTGAGTTTTTCCTAAAAACTCAATCATGCTAAAATAGATTAAGAATGAAAACTGGAAATTTTGAACTCAATAAAAAATGTTTGAAACAAAAAAAAAGCATATAAATCAGTTGTATTACCTCATTACTATTTGATTGAGAGATTTTCATTGGATTTGAGGAGCCCAAACCATCCGAAAAAGAATATTTAGGTTTTTAGAACTCCATTAATGGTGACATTTGCTTCAATTCATCTTCCTCCATTAATGGTATTCCTTCTTGAACTTCTTCATCCTTCATAGAGTTTCAAGCCTTGGTGGTCGAATAATTTAAGAGAGATTTTAGAGAGAGAAAGTAGTTTTTTATTGGAGAAATAGAGAACGTGTTGGAGAGTGAAGAGTTGGAGGTGGTAGTTTAATTTACACCCCTACCACCCCCTTAGTAAAAAAAGGAAAATATTGGAATGGTAATTTTGGGTTAAAAGCCCATTTAACTTGTCCACCCCCCTAACATTTTAGAAAACCCCTTTAACAGCACCCAAAAATAAAGCTAATCTTCCCTTTTCCATCCATCCATCCATCCACCTTCATGTTTCAATGTCGGTGTAATATATTGGCCACGGTTTTGTGATAGGGGTTGGCTATGGTTAAGAGCTATCCACAAAATAATCGAAATAAATTTGAAAATAGCACGAGGTATAACTTTTTATTTTTTATTTATATAAGATTAGTCTCTAATTAAAAAAAACAAAAGGAAAAAACACTAATTTGCATAGTCAATATGGACAATGACAATTTGGAATTGCATGGTCTTATGCATAGAACATAGACAATACAAATTTGTAATTGCATAATCTGATGATAATTCAGATGAAGACTTTTATAACTTTGACTCGAGCTTAAGAATTGATTTTTAGTGATAATGATATTATTATATTTGAAAAATCAGTTTACTCTAAAATTTATAATCTTTTCAAATCAACATTTAAAAAGTCGGCAAATTATAAACATCTTTTATGACCGTTGATTTCCGGTAAGCTTTTGATGGGGTCAAGTAAAAGATGATGGAATTTTCCGTTGGATCATCTCCAAGTGGGTCTTACAAAGAATTGCATGCTGCAATATCCGTCCTCCTAATGAGGAATTGTTTTCTCGGAGCTATGAATCATCAATTAAGCCTAAAAGAATATGCCATGTTGGAAGTGTAAGTATCAAGTTTTTGATACACCATTTTATATCAAAAATTTGGATCCGGACCCAAAATTCATTGGTTCTATTCCAATTGGTCAGTTGGAGTCAACGACGAAAGTCGTGATTCACACTGTATCAAGTTTGACCAAAAAATAATAGTACTAAATCTGATTGACAAATTAATCTGACCAATACCGACACACTTAAATATTAAGCTCATTTCACGAGGAATCTCAAAGATGCTTCCTTCCCCCACCTTCCTTCAAATCCAACGGTTATTTCTCTCTTTCATCCCAAATCTAAATATCAACCGTCCGATTATATCTACTTAAACAAACATCACCAAGCTCTTCCCTCCATCACCTACTTCTCCTCCTCAGATCTGATCTCACTTTCTCTCTCTAAAACTTCACTCTCTTTCTCTCTCTAAAACTTCACTTCACTTCTCATTGAAGCCAAAACCACAACAGAAAGAGAGAGAAAAAACAGAGAGAAAGAGAGGTTTTTAGAGAGAGAAAGTGAGTCTTCTTCTTTCCCATTTTACCCTTCTGAACCAGAGTCAGAAGAAAGAGTTTTAGAGAGAGAAAGAGGCGATGGTTGAAGCTCAAACATGGACGACAAGGAGAGGGAGCAACCCAAGATTAGAAACAGAGCAAGTAATCGAAATCCCATCAACCCCAACTGGAGATTCTCGTCACAACACCACCGGAAATTTCTTATCTCCAACTCTATTGACAGCTTTGATCATCGGTTCATGGTATTTTTCCAACATTGGAGTTCTTCTTCTTAACAAATACCTTCTCAGTTTCTATGGTTATCGTTACCCTATTTTCCTTACCATGCTTCATATGCTATCCTGCGCCGTTTACAGTCTCATTGCCATTCACTGGTTAGAACTAGTTCCTCTTCAACATATTGTTTCTCGTCGTCAGTTCTTCAAAATCTTTGCCCTAAGTGCCATTTTCTGTTTCTCTGTTGTTTGTGGGAATACATCTCTTAGGTATCTCCCTGTTTCATTTAATCAAGCAATTGGAGCAACTACTCCATTTTTCACTGCAATTTTCGCATTTTTAATCACTTGCAAGAAGGAATCTGGTGGAGTTTATCTTGCCCTTTTACCTGTTGTTCTAGGGATTGTTTTGGCTAGTAATAGTGAACCCTTATTTCATTTATTTGGGTTTTTAGTTTGTGTTGGATCTACTGCTGGGAGAGCTTTGAAATCTGTTGTTCAAGGGATTATATTAACATCTGAAGCTGAAAAACTTCACTCCATGAATTTGCTTCTTTACATGGCTCCAATGGCTGCTTTGATTTTACTTCCATTTACCCTTTACATTGAAGGGAATGTGTTAGGGATTACAATTGAGAAAGCCAAAGAGGATTCTTTTATTGTGTTTTTGCTATTGGGAAATGCTACAGTGGCCTATTTGGTAAATTTGACTAATTTCTTGGTCACAAAGCATACCAGTGCATTGACATTGCAGGTGTTGGGTAATGCTAAGGCGGCGGTGGCTGCCGTTGTATCCGTTTTGATTTTCCGGAATCCGGTGACTGTGATGGGAATGACAGGTTTTGGTGTTACAATTATGGGTGTTGTTCTTTACAGTGAAGCAAAGAAGAGATCTAGGGCTACAGCTCATTAAACAGTAGAAATTCGTGGATTCGAAGGTATGCTGGAAGAGGGATCTTCTTCTTAATTATTGTTTTGTCTTATTTTTCTCTAAATTCATGCTGTTCATCAAGAAAAGAATGAACTTTTGATTGAATATAATTGAATTTGGGCATATAGTGTGGTGTAAAGAAAAGGGTTCTGTTCTTTTATCTTTATCTTTATCTCCTTTGTTTTAGTGGGGGACTGTGAAGAAGAAAAGATTCTTCTTCTCTCTCTATTTCTCTCTCTAAAACACACAAACCAGACACTTTGGATTCCTCTCATATTTGTAATTTCAATATTTTGTTTGTTTATGGTAGAAAACATAAGGAGATTGATTCAATTTTTGTGGATGAAATGTGATTACTCTTTACAGCCCTATATGTGAGGGAGAAGAATCATATCTGTAATCTCAATATTTTGTTTGTTTAAGGTAGAAAAGATAAGAAGATTGATTGTATTTTGGTGGATGATTTATGAGGGAGAAAAAACAAGCTAAGCAAGATCTCCTTCATTTTTATTGTAATCAAATCTTCTCTTGCTGTCTTAGGATCTTACTGTAATTTTCTTTCTATAAACATTGTTTTAGCTTTATGTTTTCTACTATTTTGTGGTCCCATTTTTGTTGCAATTTAATTATCTATGATGATGATATATTGTTGGCATTGTCTGTATTCATTAATGGGTATAAAACTTTGAATCATTTCTTTTATTTTTCTTTCATTTGGTTATTAGTTGGATTTGCTTTTGTGCTTAAAAAAGGGGATGCTTATTGATGAGCTGCTTGCTTTAGAAGGAATCTTTGTTGGATCAAAGTTTTGCTTACTTTATAAGAAGAAACTCTGTAACTATCCTGGTTATTTTTTAAATAATTGAAGGAGGGCTGAATTAAACTTTTCATCATAGTGGTTGTTGGATTTGCAATGTTAAAGTCATGGGTTTTATCTAGCTTAGGTTATAAGGTTCAGTTTTACTAGTCTCTGTCACTGGTCCACTAATACATCAGCTGTAAAGTTTGATAGGTTAATTTAGTAAAAATCATCACTTTATCTATTAATTCATGGCAGCTTTCCCTACAAAATTTGGCACTGTTTAAACTTTAAACATTTCAGTGTTAGATAAGTTTTTCCAATTTGAAGTTCAAAAATATTAGGTAAATCATCAGTTTTTCGAAAATATCACTTTTATGTCTTGATCTGTTTCTTTGGTTTTTCAAATCTTCCATATTCTTAGAAATTTTATGGTTTTTCAGCTTATGAATAATTTTGATTTAGGATTCAGTTATCTTTGTTAAGGGGATTAATGAGGAAAAAAGGTTCTAAACTTTTAAGGAATTGCAGAACAATTTGATCTTTTGGTTGTTTTGATGAAGTAGTAAACTAATCCTGCTTTGGAAATCAGCACCCAAAAAGTAATTTTCATTGCCATCTGGTGTCTTTTTGTTTTATCTTTGACAAAGACCTGGTTAACAAGTTTGTCCCAAGTTTTGTCTGATCTCTAAATTAACATTGGATCCAAAATGATTTATCTCAAAAAAAAAAAAAAAGGAAAAAAAGAAAAAAGAAGAAGAGATGATTGAAGAAGTTTTCAATGATTCAAATGCAAGGTTTATCAGTGTTCTGTTATCTGACTAAACAAGAGGTGGCTTGGGCAAAGCTGTAATAGAGTGAGGAATTTTATTTTTGAAAGTTCTGCGAAAGTTAACAGAGCAATTCTCCTGGAGACTGATTCACTATGGCCCTGCTTGGTATGCAGGGAAAATTTGCATCTACAGTTATTCCCGGTCAAAAGCTGCTTGGTATGGTATTCCTCTCCTAGTTAGGATATCTATGGCCTTGTTTGTCCATGCAAACTACCACTACCACAGCTGTGGTAATTTGCATTCTGCAAATTTTCCCAGCATACCACCCAGGGCCTATATGCTGGATCTTCTCCTCCTTATTTGGGGACTATTGAACTTTGAGTGAGGATGTTTGACCCAGGGTTAAAAATCCCCTAAAACCCTATAATCATTTGGAATCCATATGTGAATGACTCAACGGCTAGTTTTTTGTGAGGATGATCTCTTCGTTATATAGGTCATCTCATTAAAAATTACTTTGTTGTAAAGCTTTTAACCCTATGGTGAAATAGATATTTTTATGGTTGATTTACAACCAAAATTTGATGGGGTTAGAGGCTTTAGAATGGGCTTTGGTCAGCCCTTGAATCATCACCATAGAAGCCTCTTGTGAACTTCAATTTACACAGGAGATCTTTCATTAGTCCACAAAATGTAATTCAGTTCTTTTTCATCTGTTATCGGAATGGATGGAAACCAGATGTCACACACTAGTTCCTTTGTTATTCCATTGGTATGGGTTGTAGCAATCGATCAGCCTATACAAGTTGGGCTCGATGAATATCGTCGCATTTAGTTTGATGTCGAATAAGGTTTTCAAATACCAGGTAATAATTTGGATCTAAGTAACCAGAGCGCGGGTCGGAGCGGGAACGAAAGTGAGAGCGGGAGCGTCGGAGCGGCCGATTAAAAAATATTCTTAGTTCAAAAATACCTTCGGAGCGGGAGCGCCAGAGCGTAGTTTGGAGCGGGAGCGCGAGGTTCCGGAGCGAGAGCGTCACCCCTATACCAAGGTTTTGGTTACTAAGATTTGGATCCCTTGTCATTCTTAAAGTTCTGGGTTCAAGCTAAGTAACAAGCGAGAGCCACATAACATTTAATTTAAAAATGTCCCAAGTTTTAAAGAGTTTCTAAAACTAAACTGCGGTAAAAATGTCTTTAATTTTAAAATGTTTTAATTTTTTAATGCTTTTGGAGTGAGAACGTTGGAACGTGATTTAAAGTAAGAATGCGAGATTCCAAAACAAGAGCATCACTTCTGATTACTAAAATCTGGAATATGAACTGGGAAAAAGTCCATTCCGGTTCGATTCAATTCTCTCCTTTAATAAAGTGGGTGCCCTATAGAAAGTTGCAATGTTTCCAATTTCAAAAACCTAGTGGGAGTGCTATTTTGTGCACTCACTTTACATGAGGGTGCACATTACCAATAACTATCTAAACTTTTATTGTTTTGCAGTGAAAAATAAGTGCAGGTGACTGTATAGCAATAAATGGATGGATGATGGCAGTGATGTGCACCCTCAGGAAGGGTATGAAATTATTTGGGAACGGTGGGATGATTAGGCAGTAAGAAAATGGTAAGTTTAGCATTTTTCCATGTAAATAACCTACTTATAGCAGGTGTCGTACTACGGTACGGCTCTTTAGAAAGTGATTTTGTTCACCTATAGTTAATGTGGGTGAGAAAAACCACTCATCATCTTTTCGTGATATTAGAGGATCTGTGGTTTTGTTCACCCACCTTAAGTGTAGGTGATGAAAATTGCACGCCTCTCTCCTTCTCCCTCACCTAGTCCTAGGTGAATTTTTTTTTTTATTTAGATTGAGAGTTTACTTATACGAGGTCTCACTGTAACTTCTTCGTTCCACTGTCGTGAGAGAAGAGTCTAGAGAGAGAAAGAGAGAGAATGGAGAAGGGAGCGAAGGTGAGATGCCAGAGAATTGGGTGCGACGCCATGTTCACAGAGGACGAAAACCCTGAAAATTCCTGCAGATATCACGAATCTGTAAGTTTTTTTTTTCTCTCTCATCATTCTGATTTTTTTTTCTGTTTCGATCTTCTGTTCGATTTTTTCTGTACTTATGAGTTTCTATGATCATCACAGTGATCTCTAGTTTCATTGATCTCTTATGGTTCTATGTTGACCCAATATAATAACTTCAAACTTAAAAAGAGAAATTTTTAATTTTCTTAATTTTCTTTTGGAGATGCTTAACAGAGAAAATTATAAATAAATAAATAAATAAAAGATGAAATTTTTAGTGATAAAAAGGGTTGTTTGGCCTGGTTTCTGATTTGTTATGAGTAATTTGGTACTTTTGATTTTTTTTTTTTTGTTTAGTGCGATCACTTGTTTAAATTTCTCCGATTTTGAAAATAGTTTTTATAGTTTGAAATATCTTACTCCATGTTATTAGTATTAATTACGGGAGTAACTCGATTTCAATTATCTCGGATGGTTGCTGTAGCTCGGCGGATTCATTGAACATTATACTGAAATTGGGTGTGGATGGTGGGTCAATGAATGTTTAGACTTTACTATTGATTTCAATGCCCTTTATTATGATTCATGTTTAAATTTGGGGGCATTGTTATTTTTCCCTAATAACTCTTGTTTCCTTTTGGTGGGGTAGCTCGCTCTCTCTTTAATCTCTATGAATCGTGAACTCGGACAGGTCGACAATTAGAAAGCTAGATAATTAGCTATTTACAAAAGAAAATTCAGATTCATAAGGCTTAATAACACGAGGAAACATGAAACAAACAATCTATACGACAGAGTATCTCAGAGTTCGATGTGAACTCCTTACTTTTGAAAGAGTAAATTGTTGCAGGTGGGAGCAATCAGTTCTAATAACAAGGTATTTTGTAGTTGGGTAATGCTATTCATCCCCCAATAAGTCCCGTCTTTATTCCCCTCTTGAGGTAGAAGCATCTTGAAGTTGCACATTTTAAGACTTTGACTTGAATGTGTTTGTTGGGATGCTTCCTCGTCAAGGGAAGAAATTGATGCCGGACTTATTTGGAGGGATGAGTGGCATTGCTCTTTGCAGTTTGTTCTAGAATAGTAAAGACCATAGTTAGCAATTCGGCATACAGTAAAAGATCGCAAGTCGGCATATTCGGGGATAATTCGTTTCGTGAAGTTGAAAATTCGGTCAACAATTTGGTCAATTAAACCCAATATGCTAAGAAGACGATGGAATCTCAATTTGTGTACAATTCGTTTTCTTTACAAAAAAATTCGGACAAAATTCGCCTTAAAGACTATCACTTTGAGAGTGTTCTAGAGATGAAACCTCCTTAGGAGGACAGATGAGTGTCTCTAATTACTTAAAATTATAGAGATAATGAATACAAAAAGACTTTCTTACAATATATAATAAAATTTGCAAAAGATCTGACTTCACAAAAGGACAAAAAACTTACCTTTTTCTCGGTTTTATCAAATGAAAGGCATCAGTCTAAAAAGTGGACCGAACTTTTGAACCGTCTTTAACCGTCCAATATTAAAGTTGCGTTTAAGTCTTTTGTCTGACCGAATTAAGTATTTTATCTGTTTCATTAAATAACACGGCCGTTTAAGTCGTTTTCTTCCTAAACGAATTAATTCGCGAATAAAACGCGAATAATTCGTGTAGATGCTAACTATGGTAAAGACTTGTTTGTAGGCTTGTATGGTCCCACCATATGATGCTATATAGGATCTTGTCCTAAAATTTTTTTCATGGCTTGAGCAACTGGATTACAAATTTTCAATAGATTCCAAGATTCTAGAACTAGAAGAACACACTATATTGCTATATCCAGCCTCGGAAAATTAATACAGGGGACTCCTAAAACAAGTAGTTCTGTTGATCACTATTCTTTAGAAACTGCTATCATCTAAATATCTTAGTTGTTGGTCAGTTCTGGCAACAGATAGCTCGATGTGATGCATCCTTTACTTTAGTAACGAGTAGACACTAATGCTACTTCACATAAACATATGCTGCAATCAAGAATAAATTTTCCTGTCATTGCTCTTCCACCGTAACAAATTATCTCCTGCATTGAATGCATCTTTCTTTTTCTTTTCTTTTTTCCATTAAGGAGTAGAGATTTATTTATGTTTCGAAGCTTTTTAATATGATATTCTTGATTGTTTTACTGATATCCAATTGTCTTCTTATATGTTTCGGCATCAACTCAACGGATTTGATTACTTCTTCATATCGTCAGGGAGTAAGTCAAAATTCTGATCCATTAATTCAGTTCTTTGGAAACAATTTTGTTCATTTTGCTAGATATTGTAGCTTCTCATTTTTCAAAGGCTTTAATTCAAGCTTAACTAATGTTGTCCAGCCAATATTTCACGATGGTATGAAAGAGTGGAGCTGTTGCAAGCAAAGGAGTCATGATTTCAGCTTATTTTTAGAGCTTCCAGGGTATGGACTATTCTGTAATAGGAATATAAAGTGTTTTGGAATATATCACTTGATTTCTAATTTGCATTTGATTCATTTTGATACAATGTGTATATTTTAGCAATAGACTGGCATCTTGCAACTCACCTTCCACAATTAGAGGCCAGCATCCTCAAATCTTTTCTGACCTCCCCACAAAAAACTGAATATCTATTTTCCTTAGCACAAGCTAGCTTAACTCCAACAGTGTCTCCTTCAATCACGTTTCCAACCCTTTCCGGACCTCGATTAACCGAGGAATCCCATCAAGAGTTCCTGGATCTTTTCTCATTTTGAGTCCATCAGATTACCAGGAACCCAATCACTCTTTCAAAGTCGATTGTGTTTGGTAGTGTCTGAACTCCGATATTCTTTTCTGCTCCCACAAAGATAGCAACTTGTTAGATCCTAGTTTCCTTCATTTTACTTCTCATACTTGTGCTTTGGGAGGTTACTACTGTATGTATCTGGACAAGAATTCTAGTATCTCTATGAGAATCACAATGTTCGTATATCTTGATCCATTGTTCAGTATCCTCCTAAAGAAAGAAAAAAGAAGAAAAAAAAAAGTGTGATTCTCCAACCCCAAATTTTTTAGTTAAAACATTGCAAAACATCCTCAGAAGTTCTTAAACTGAAAACATCTTCAGGTTAATTGGGTCGAAGATCTGGAACTGAAATCATATTGGCCCCCTAAAGTATGTAAGATGGAAGACAAAAGATGAGACATCAACAAAAGTTAGTGTTGGACACAGGATTTTTCTTACATTAGCCATACACAATATATTTTTCTCCACGAAAGATTTGTTAAATTTGCTATTTTGCACCCAGACTGTACTGGCATTGGTACATCTGAACCCACTTCCTCCAATGTGCCTAGTTGGTTTGGTTAGCTTTATATTATTCAGGTTGCTCAGGTTTTTCTGTATTAATGAAGATGCAAGACAGGTAAACACACAACTGAAAAGCCTGTGATAGTAAAGCCTGCTCCGAGGAAGCCAATTCCGGCGGTTGCTCCAGCAAACAGTGCCTCATCAAAACTGGATTGTTCAAGATGCCGACAGGGCTTCTTTTGCTCAGAACATGGTATATCATTTATACTCATCCTCTGTTTACTTAAAAACATAACGCATTTGAGAAATATTGGGAGATCGTGAAAATGGCCCTTCGTGTGCAATAGTGCCATAGATGTGGCCAACCAACATTCGGGAAATTCAAATGGGTCGAGAGATTTGTCTGGGTTAGAAATCAATCTGGTGCCACGGTCATAGACATCCAATCTAATCAGGTTTAGGGGTGTCAAATGGGTACCCTGTTTACCTGGGAAAACAAAACTGGAACCAATTTTCCCAGTTCTGGTTCCACGTATTTCAGTACTGGGACCCAATGCAGCTTACAAATATTGATTTTTCTTTCCACCTATTTTCTTTTCTTCAGGATCCCAAACCAGAGAGATAAACTCAAAACCTTTGGGCACTGCTGCTACTCTTTCCAAGTGCACTACCGATGTTGAGAAAATCTCACCTCCTCCAGCAAAGAAGATAGCCGACATAAACCAGCCACAAACTTGCAGAAACAAAGGATGTGGTAAAACCTTCAAAGAAAAGGACAACCATGAAAGTGCATGTAATTACCACCCTGGTCCTGCTGTTTTCCATGACAGGATGAGAGGGGTAAGAAATCTATTAACTTTTCAGTATCTACTGCTGCTTTCTTTTCCATTTCTTTTGTTTTCTCCTCAATGGTCTTGTTACTTCAACAACGTTGACATATGTTCATTTTGTTTCTATGATTTGCAGTGGAAATGTTGTGATATTCACGTGAAGGAATTCGATGAGTTCATGGAAATACCTCCATGTACAAAGGGGTGGCATAATTCAGATCTAGTTTCATAAGTAGCATAACACTCGAGTAACCGAGAAATGTAAGTTCCTCTGTGGCTTTTGTTGTATTATTTATATTTAAATTAACCGCTTTTATTTGGTGTGTAGAAAGGATGTTCAATCTACGCCAAGTTTAGTTTTTCTCTCTGTATTAACGGCTGCAACTTCTTACATTTGACTATCCAAGCTTTGTAATTTAAAGAGTTTGGCTTATTTATCATCAACTTTTTATTAAACATATTCCATCGTAAGTAGTATTACATATATATACACATGAAGACATTTTATTTTATTTTTTTGGTTATGAAGAAATTCGAACATGGAGTTCAAGTTCTTCACTAGATAAATGTTACGAAATTGTCCAAATTATAAACCATCTTTGATAGAACAGGAACGTAGGAACGATGAAGTTCCAAAATCATAATCCACCTTTGATAGATAGAGCTAAAAATGTAGGGGCAAGTTGATTTATGTTTAGAAAGATGAATCATCTAAGCATGAGAATCTCTTCTACAATTCAGGATGGGGGGCAAATTTGTCCTGTTTTATAAATTGTGTCCTGCTTTATAAGCTCTCTCCCTGCCCCCTCTCTCTCTTCAAAACCAACAGAAGAAACCAATCTACCCCTCTCTGCTGATGGCCAAAGTTTTGAGCCGTGCGGGAGGCACGGCTATATACCTAGTACCCTATAAAAGGAATCGGTTTTAGTTTCATGTCTTCTATGTATTTTCTTCACAAATTAAACTATAGAATACTCTGTGTGGCTGTGTGTGTAGCTGAAATAAGGGTTGATGCTTTGAGGAATGAATTGAAAGGCCCACCCAATGAATTGAGAAAAAGTCCAGGCAATGCTTGTGGTATATTTGATGAGTAGCGATGGGATGTTACAACTAGACCTGGCAACTAGTCATGGTTAGGGTCGATCATGTCAGGGTTGGTGGATCAGAAGTGCTCAACCCTAACTAGTTTGCTCAACTCTAATCCTAGCTCATTTAGCCACTGGTCAAGTTAGGATAGAGTTGAAATGAGGTAGGTTAGTGTCGACCCACGAATTGGGTCAGGTTTATTTTGCCACGTCTAAACCACACACATCATATGGGGCTTATATGGAGATTGATTCAAGAGCTGATTATTCGAAAGCTTGTTGTAAATCAACAACAGTAAACAAAACATACAGAATTTACCAATTTATAATTAATGGCTGATTCGAGGGGTTTAGAACTTAAAAGTTTTAGAACTGGTTGATTCTTGGATAATGATGATTTCTGTGGTGAGGACATAGGTTGCACAAATCTGCCTTGGCTTGTTCTCTTCTCAAATTTGATTGGGAAACGAGTTTTGAAAAGGGTCCATTTTTGTGAGAGGATACACATTGTTCTCTCTCGTGTGTACTTTGAAATCTCTGAGTACAAGAATTTCAAATATTTCAAGGCCCACTTCTTTGGCACAAATTGTTGGGAAAATTCAGTTTTGACCAGCAATGTTTATGCATATTTTTGAGTGGGACCTACATCTGATTTGTGAAAACAAATCATTGGGTTGCGTTCCTCTCGTCGAGGAGTTATTCGTAGAATATTTATTTGCTCAAAACCGATTTCGGATGAATGAGAAATTGAACCTTTTATAACCTTGTTGGAAATGGGACAAATCTTGTGAGAAAAGAATAGTCCCACATTGGAAAAGTGTGAGAACCTTAAGAGCCTCTTATATGCTTTGGTTGGCCTTTGGGTTTGGGCCCCAAGGGGCACCCACTTTTGTGAAAGGGGGAGGACCTAAGCAAA
>MVGT01002446.1:931257-1000898 GCA_002174775.1 Macleaya cordata
CCGGACCGAGCTGGGCTGGGCTGGGCTTGGTCACTCCGGGCTTATGCCAAAATTTTTTTTATTTTTTGGGTTTATTTCCAACGGGTTTTTTAGGGTGTACTGAGTCTGATCATTCAAATACATTTGTTTGGGCGAATGGGTGCTTATGAACGGACTTTGTGGCTCTTCGTACAGTCACCATGTCTTCTATAAATAGTTGTCCAGAGTCTGCATTTTCTCATTCAATATTTTCGCATCAAAGTGTTAGTGTCTGTGATGTTAGTGTCTGTGAGAGGAAAAACTCTGCATTATTTGGTTCGTAGCTTCTTGTATATTGAAGTGCTGCAATAACAAGAAGGTAAGATCGTTGAAGTCCTGGGAGACAAACGCCATTCTCCATCAGCATCCGTGTGGGGCGCTAATTGTCTTAAGGACATAGATTTATTCTAGCCTCGGTCTACAGTTGTTTATCTTCTTCTAACCCTCTATTTTCCTATTTTGTTCTTTATATACATATATCAGTTTCGTACTGTTGTGTATATATATATTGCTTTGAGAACAGTAATAATAGTTCCGTACTGTTATATTAGTACTGTGTTTATATCAGTATTATATACTGATCAGTTTTTTTTTTTTACTCCGGTATTACAGTATACCTACTGAATAACACAAATAAAACCCTAAAAAGTGGAGAGAGAATCTTAAGAACTTATTTGGTATATGAACTATCATTTTCCCAAAATCAATTCGGGTGATGAATTTTAGTAGTTGGTTTTGAATGTTGGAAAAATGCCATATAAAATTAAAAGACACCCATTTTGCTTCATTTTTGTTTTGACATGGTGACCACATGACGTGACCACTTAGCAGATGTAGTATGTCATATCTTATCAGCTACCAGTTTATGTGGTCATTTATATGGTCCACGTAGTATTACTTTGAAAAGAAATAAGGAAGAAAAGCTTTTGAAAAAAACTAAAAGATAAAGCCTATTTCTTTTATGACAAATATGGTTTAACTCAATAAATCCTTAACACCCATATGAAGGATAAGCAATTAAACTTTCCCTTCCCGAGAAACCATGGCTTTCATGGACTTCTTGTGTAATCATCCTATTTCCTCAATAGTCATAGTTATGGACTCCATGTTTAAAGTTGGGTTCGGGGTAAAAGTGGATAGCCTACACCAATCAAGTGAGGAATGGACGTCATTCACCAAGGCGTTCGATGATTGTAACGCGTTTATATCGATCATGGCGCTATGTTGACATTTTTTGGAGGATAAAAAAGTACTTTAATATTGGATCGGAAGCGACGATCAAGAAAAACGTTGAAATAATTGACAATTTTGTGTACTCACTTATTCAAGGCAAGATGGAACAAGGTCCTAGCTCGGACAATTCTAATGTAAGTGTAAAACTTAAAACCTAGCTGTCTTTCTTGTATGTGCAATATTAGCTGACCACATAACATGAGAGTTGATATGTTCATGCCACATCAATTATCAATTTATCATGACCGACTATGGTCCGCAAAAGGGCATCGATCAAATAGATATATGGTCTTAATTAAAACCAAAAAAATTAAAAATTAAAACAACTAAAACAATATGGATCCACAATAGACCACGTAAACTAATGTAGCATGTACATATCAACTATCATATCATAAGATTAGATAATGTGGTTCGATCTTATGACATAACTTATGTAATTTTATGTTATGTATGCGTGTGTTGCATGGTTTTATTGACAGAGGAAGAAAGAAATACTACTGCAATCACCAAAAGTACTTAAGAGATATAATCCTTAGTTTCATAATCGCCGGCAAAGATACGACTGCACAATCACCTTGTCTTGGTTATTTTACATGCTATGTAAACATCCCATGGTACAGGAGAAAATTGTTCAAGAAGTCAAGGAAGCAACAAAGCTTAAAGACGATACATCGTTCAATGAATTCGTTGAACATGTCGACGAAGAAACCCTAGACAAAATGCAGTATCTTCATGCAGCTCTATCTGAAACACTCAGACTTTACCCTCCTGTTCCTGCGGTACGTAATTGAATTTGATGGTTCCTAATTGTTTTGGTTCTAATAATAGTTTTCAAAATTTTCTGGTTTTAATGTTGCGAATGGCGGGCCTGATCTTGACCCGGTTTTAGATGGGTTATGGGTTTTATAGTTGTGATAGAACCAAATTTGGAATTAACAGGATGCCAAGTTTTGTTTTTCGGATGATACTTTGCCCGATGGGTTTAGTGTACGAGGAGGAGATCAAGTTTGTTACACCCCCTATGCTATGGGAAGATTGGATTTCTTATGGGGCGACGATGCCAAATTCTTTCGACCCGAAAGATGGCTCGATGAAAATGGGTTTTTCCGGCCAGAGAACCCATTTAAGTTCTCAGCATTTCAGGTACATTTTCTTCACAAGTTATTCTGAATCATAAGAGTAACTCATTGAAAATATTCATGGGTTATTTGTCAAGGAAAATGCTAAACTTATAGCAAGCTGTAATGAACAGTGGATGTATAAATTTTGATTTCGTCATGAATCGCACCTTTCGCAAAATTTGCATATTCACTGTGTATTGCAGCTTGTTGTAACTATAGGGTGGGATTGATCATAAAACACTGGACAGTTGGATGAATGATGGAATATTGAACCCACTTGTAAAATAGTTTTTGGTTGGTAATTTATATATGTTAGGGTGGTCCACGAATTTGTTTGGGGAAGGACTTCGCTTATAGGCAAATGAAGATCTTCTCAGCAATCATGTTGGGCCGTTTTGTTTTCAAGTTGAGTGACAAAAAGAAGCCCATCAATTACAAGACCATGCTCACTCTTCAAATCGATGGAGGCCTTCATCTTCTTGCCTTTCATAGACTACTCTAATAAACAAAGTGATCATAATGAAATTTTCTGTCAAGAAATAAATGGTTCTGTAAAGTACAATAATTTAACCTAGCTCCCATTACTCAACACAGCCTTCTATATAGCTAGTGAATTAGCTGGAATTCTGTAGCTGTAAAATAATTAATGGCTATTGAAGTTTTTTTTTAAAAAAATAAAAATTTTATGGCTATTGAATTTAAAAAAAAAAAAAGAAAAAAAAAGTGTTGTTAATAGGAAAACAATATTGGATGGAGAAAAACTTGATTAATAAATGGGCTTTAAACCCAAAATTTTTCCATTTAATTTTAGTTCATTTTTACTAAAGAGGAACATCTTTAAATAATTACACCCCACCAAAATATGAAAATACACCCCACCATCTCCTTTAGTAAAATGTAAGTGTTCCCCAATTGAAATCTTCAGTTTTTGTTCACCCCCCTAACCAAGTTTTCCTCCCTTCCATTTGTGTTTTCCTATTAACAGCACTAAATAAAAAATAAAAAATCTTATGTACCAACACTTGCCTAAATGAAGTGGTGGGTCTCCCTCGTGGTTATTTAGCATCGAGTTACTGATTTCGTTAAAAATAGGCCGACCTCTTCAAAAAAAAAAATTCCTATAGTAACAAGACTACTACTTAAATATGTTTGAAATGTTGGACAATTGTACACAATTTAACAGCTCTTAATTATTTCGTATTAATTGATAATTGACTCTTGAATCTCGATGCTAGCAAATTAAGTCAACAATTTTATGCATTGATGACATTGTTCGTATTTGCTTCCCTACGTCATTAGTGAAGGTGTAACTTTTGATGCCATCAAAAGCACACTTTATTTATATCCCCTTGATATATCCCCTTGATAGTGTTGTTATTTGCATTTTTAATTGCACATGTTATTGCGTACTATGTATGTTTTGTCATTTAACTCAGAATATTTAAGCCAAATTCAATTATTTCACATGTCGCTCTCCACAGTTCCTACCATTTCAAGTGTCGTGCTTTTAATTTCGTAAATTAAAAAATGCCATAACTTATTACCTACGGATTAGTGGTTGAAACAATTTATATTTTTGTAAACAAACAACTTAATTTCAATACTTTAATTATTATTTGAAATATATATTCCAATGTAAAATAACAAATGTTCTCGATGAAGATTTGAACGAATTACAAGCTGTGTCGTACGTCACCTTTACATGATGGAAATGTCCATTTGAAGGGAACCATGGCTCGTTAGATCGGTTGGGTTGGATGGATAAATGGGGTTCCCCAATCTAATGTGAACAATTAAAAAAGAAAAAAGAAGATCAGGGAATCATCTGTTTCAATACCGATCCAGTTGATCTCGACCGATGCAACCAAGTTCCACGTTTTTTAGAAAAAAAACGTTATTAAATATGTGATAAATTTGTGATAAAATTATAATATATGAAAATGAATTGATCCCACTGCCCGACCAATCCCCGAGTCATCATGGGATTTATATATCACACTGCATTATCAGAACAGTGCATTGCAATTTAATTCCGCGAACCATAATATAAATTTAATAGTTCTAATAGTAAAAAATAATAGTGATATGGTTAAAAAAAAGAAAAAAAACATAGTTTTTATTTGATTAAAAAAAAAGAAAAAGAAAAAGCAAAAAAGAATAGTGCCAATAATACCACCATCATAATTTCATGATTTATATTTACAAGCATTACAAGAACCCCGTGAACCGATTCTTATTATGATGATGGTCTCAATCAATGCATCTTCCTCCCGGCCCTCTTTAAAGTCTCTCCTTCCTTCTCAGTCCCCCGGTCCCACATAGCATGTCGACTGTTACACTGTAACCGGGTCCACTCATTTTTATATTACTACTGAATCACTCGCCATAGCCTAACATACATCTCACCATTCACACCAAATCTAACTTTTAAAACCGGTGGTCCCTACAAAATTAGAATGTTCTTTGGGACACGTGCCTGTCGGTACAAAGTCCATCAACATAAAACTGTTTGTATTGGAACTTGATATTGCCACGTGGTAGTATCTTTAAGGACGGACTTAGGGATCTCACTCAATCATTACCAAAATCCAAACTTTTCACTTAAAACAACTGATTAGTTAAAATTAAAAAGAAAAACTTGATTAACAAAATGTAATTCTTTATTTAAAATTTTAGTGGGCCCCACTACTAGCCCCACAAAATAATTTAATGTGAGCCCCGGAGGGGTGAAAGAACGACGGATGGGACATGCCAAAGTACACAGATTAACAACGCCGTCGGTTTTTAAGGGCAAGAGCCGGGAGTTTGACCGAACAAAGACTGACGTTGACGGCTTTCGACGGCAGTACCTATCCGGCGGAGAAGTAGCCGGTAATGTTGCTGACAGTAAACACTTCCTTAATTCTGTCAATTCTCACAGGGTTATGTGTTGTTGGATTATGACACGTGGCATTACAGTTAATGTCAAAATTCCAACGGTGTCTCTTAGGGGTGTCTCCACCCGCCCGGCTATAACTCTCCAGATTGAAAATGGAGACCGCCAAATTTAATTTAATCATGAGACTTGTAGAATTCATTTCTATTTTTACCAACTTTTATTACGGAACTTTTTTTACAAATTTGGCCAAATATTGTGACCACTGTGGATGTCGGATCTCACAATCATAACCAAAATCCAAACTTTTCACTTAAAAAAAATTGATTAACTAAAATTAAAAAACTTGATTTTTGTCCAAATAGGCTGATTTTTGGATATGTATGTTATTTATACTATTTGGATGATATCTAAATAAATCAGCTCAATCCGAGACCTCTAGCACCCTCTAACACCACGAACACTTAATTTAGACTTTAATAGTGTGAATGAACAACTTACATTTAAAGTGATTTGTTTGGAGGGTTAGATATTTCTGATTGAGCTGATTTTTTGTAGATATGTTATAAATAATGATAATATTATGTCTACAAAAATTCAGCTGATTTGAAGACCTCTAACTTGCAAAAAAATTCCTTGAAAAATAACCTTATTGTGTGCCCTAAGGGCACACGTTAACCGGACCCTACTTTATTTTATATTGTAGTGGGCCCCACACCGCTAGCAATTTAATGTGGGCTCATAAGGTGAAAGAACGACGGATGGGGCATGCCAAAGTACAGAGATTACCGACGCCGTCGGTTTTTAAGGGCAAGAGGCGGGAGTTTGACCGAACAAAGACAGACGTTGACGGCTTTAGACGGCAGTACATACCCGGCGGAGTAGCAGCCGGTAATGTTGCTGACAGTAAACAACATCCTTAATTCTGTCAATTCTTACAGGGCAAGGTGTTGTTAGATTACGACACGTGGCATTGAATTTAATGTGATTTAAGTGCATCAAAAGTCTGAAAAGATAGAATTTTAGGGCTTTGTTGGCGAAGCACTTGAGTGGGATTTTCCTTTCAAAAGTACGAAAATATCCTTTCGTTGATTTCATTGGTAATGTACGCCGTCGTTAATTTTACGGATGGGGAGGGTGAGATATTGACAGTGTAGGAGTCTAGTATGGAAAAGGGTATTTTGGGAATTGGATTGGACGTGTTGTTGGGAAGTAAAAATTCTGTCTTATCACGCTTATTGGAAGCTATTCTCTTCTATTGGTTCACGTACTGTCGTCCGTCTGCTTTTATGCTTGACCAGTATCCGTTTGAACGTTTCAAAATCCATTTATGGTTCGGCAAAAAGATGAAATGAATTTAAAACAGGATTAGGGTTTTTTTTTTTTTTGGCTCAGATGGATTAGGGTTTTTAAACCCCAAATTCTTATGAAAAAATAAAATAAAGAAAACCTCACATTAAAAAAAAAATCTAATTTTTTTTATAAAGATTTATTATCTAAATTATAATAATAAGACGAAAATACACCAACAAAAAATAGCTAAACTTTTTGTATCAAACTTGAAAACAGGGCAAATAAGATTACACAAGGTGGTGTCATGCACTGGCCATGTTGAGCTTGGAAAAGTAGCATTAAGCAAACAAAGGGGTGGCTAGCGAGGGAATTGATCGACTCCCTAAAAGGATATCACTAATGATTAATGAGGTGTGATGGTAGATTAGTAATCAGTCTGTCTCCGCCGCTAACAATAGATGTATGAGAAGCATAGAGACATCACTAGGATCATATAAAGAAGTCGTCTCTACGATTGTAAAAAATACTAATATCCACGAGCATACGAAAGTCGTCACAACGGATGAAGAGAGGTTGTTACTATAGACGAATCAAGTGTTCTAACATATTACATGACTCAAACTTAATTAGTGGCAAATCACATGCAAGAAATTTTGAATCGAAGACCTTCAAGTAATGGGAGGGGTGCACAACTACAGGAACAAAGGCCCATGTCTAAAATTAGGCGAACTCTGAAAATCAGCCTAGCACGCAGTTTGGATGTGTATGAACCTTGGATGTTCCTATTGCTGGGTGGGTTCTCATAGTCCACCCAAATTTATTTATTTTATTTTTTCTATTCAAATTTGTAAATTTGCAGTGTTGTGGGTTTGTTTTGTTGTTTCCAAACACTTCTATATTTTCACTTAATTTTTTAAAATTTTGCACAAATAAGATTGTGGATGCTCAAAAAATAAAAATAAAAAGTTATTTAAAATTTGCCAACTTATTTTACATAGCGAGGAAAGCATCTTTGCATATAATCAACTCTTAGTTAAATCATCTCCATTTAAGTCGTACGATGAAAAAAAAAATTCAATTGGATTATTTAATGTAGAAATTTGACTAGTCTTAAAATAAAGGGTTTAACAAACATATTACATATTAGAATTATGAAATACATTTGAAAGAAGCTATTTTGATTTAGATGTAGATTTATCTCTGAATTCCCTAATAACATGGGCCAGTCTTTTTACATGATTTTGAAGTTTTGAATTTCCATGCTATAGTGCCTCCATAGTATTTTTAGCCATAATTTAGTTTAACTGTTTTTTTTTTTTAAATAAAAATGAGTTAGTTTTCAGATATGAAGATTGAAAAATGAAAACAATAAACACCTTTAGAATCGTGCTGCTGGCCTCGTGATGTACTATGGAGAAATATTTACGGGATGGTAGGATTTGAGTGATGCACGCCCGGCCAACATGTGCAAATACCATCTTCTAAATATATCCCTTGAAAGCTCGTATTAATGAGGGTGTCAATTTGGATTGTTATGGACTCTTCGGCGAAATATGTGAAATTCAGAAGTACGTAGTTGTGGACATTGAAAATATATATAGATTGTTCATGTTTGAGGTTGTGGATATTGAAAAATGTCAATGGTGCTCATGTGTGTGATTGTGGATATTTTAAATATCCACATAAATTACATGTTAGTTGTTGAGAGCATTTGAAATATCCATAAAATACAAATGTGCGTGGTTGTGAACATCAAAATAGTAGACTTTAAAATTCATAGACTTTGATGAACATTTTATAACTTTTAAAAAATAAAAGTTGTTTTCCCAAATCCATCCCATATACATGAGATTTGTATGAACATTCTCTCTCCTCTCTCTTTCTATATCCACTACCATTAATTAATTATGATTAAAAATTATTATTAATTATCACAATAATAATAATAATAAGTATTGACTTTAATTAAATTAAATTTTTATATAAATGATTATAATTCTATTTATTAATTATTGATTATTAAAACTAGTAATAATAATATAATCATAATAAATTTTTTAATAATTAATAACGATGATGCTCGAGATGACGATGATGATAGTGGTGGTGATTGATGATGATGGCGATGATGATGCCAAGCACCCATCATCTAATAATGTTACTATGATTTGTTTTGATATATGTTTTGTTGGACGTTTGTTTTATTAAAAATTTAACTACTTTATTTTATAAGTCCGCATATGTCTGTGGACTTTGTCAATATAAGTCTTCAGGAGTCCATAGATGTCCATAGACTTTGTTAATACAAATCATTAGGAGTTTGTAGATCTCCATTGACTCTGTCAGAATCTCTCGAAGTCCGTCGTCCTCAAGAGTCCATCAGTATTCACAAAAATGCCAATTAACTTCCCTGTAAGGTTCCCTTCTTTGTTTCGCCAATGAGATATGATTCTTCGTGTTTTTTCATTAACACTTTACTGACTCAAAAACTTCATGGTGTAAAAAAATTATCATTTAAAGTGTGAGATCTAAATTTCATGGAAGATGTTAAAGGTTAAAAGCTAAGTAACCATAGCGTAGAGCGGGAATGAGAGCATCATAGCAGTGAAAAAAAATATTTTTAATTCCGAAATGCCTTCGAAGTAGGAGTGTCGGAGTGAAAACGTAAATTTTTGGAGCGGAAGCGTCACCCCTATACAAATGTTCCGAATACTAAGGTTCAATATGTCAAACAAAAGTAAGTTCTAGCCCGCTAAAGCTAACAAAACTTGACCCCATTACCTACTTAACTTGTCCTCTTGGCTAACCTATTTAGGGTTAAGGTAGTTTTTTCATGGCCCTACTTAAAATTAGGGTGCCCAATATGACCCGCGGATAAATTGTGTGACTTCTCATTAGAAATTTGTATAGACTAAACACATGCGTTTATAGATTTTAGACTAATTAAAGACTGGCTTTTAGTTTAGATTGAGTGAAGAAGGAAATGAACTTGAGAGGTAGCAAGCTATTAAAAAGTGTAAATTAGGGTTGAAATAGTGATGTTGGGATTGGTTCTGTTAAGATTGGGAAAGCTGGCCTGCTTAAAATAGTAAAGGTTAAATATCAGCATTCTTAATACCCGTTAACCATTTATGGCATGGTTAATTAATCTTAACTTTTACTCGTTTTCAGGCCAAGAATTGATTTTTGTAGAATCCATTTGAACATGATCCAAGTCCTAAGCTCTTATCAACATTAGACACTACCCGACAACTGTGCAAGTTGCACACACCTACTAAAAATTATGTCATACTTACAATTGAGTAGTTTAAGAACTCTACCGGATTATAAATTCTGTGACAAAATAATTTTATATGAAGATAATCTATGTGACGAGAAGATCATCTTTAATTGTACATACCAACCGACCACCTATCTATACTATATAAGAGGCTAAGTGTTGCTACAATACAACTCAAGCAAGCAGTATTAGTTGTAGTAACGTCTTCACCCCTTTTTATAAATATTGAATATTTCCAGTAACATAATTTGTTTATCTACACTGCGTTTACACTTTCTAGTGGGGTCGCATAAAGTGTTGCTCCAAGAGTTGATTTATTGTGCCGATGATCTATTCACGTTTTGATCAATATTAGCCCATGGATCGTCCTGGGTTACATTGGGTTTACATTCAGTTTACACCTAGCAATGTGTGCTACATGGAATTGATCAAAATGATGAATTTTAGTGATAATGATCTTTTCGTCATTTAGATCATATCAGACCGTGTGTCATCTCAAAGTGGGCCAATCTAATATCCACTTTATTCTTATACTCTTTTCACCCCATCTGTGGGTCCATATAATCTAAGTGTTAACTTTTCGCGTTAATAATCTTAGGTGGTGTGGTGGATTTATCAAAAAATTAATTAAATTATATGTCGTATAATTTGTTAGTTCACACGAACATAACATATGTAAAATGACAAAGTGGATTTATGGAGGAATTGCAGAGTTAGAGCATCCACAGTGTTGTAGGGTAAAAAGCCATTTTACCCTACTGTTTTTTAGCCTACAAGACCCACATCCACAGTGGGGAGTGTTTTAAAAAAATTTAAAAAATTAATAAAAAACCTAAACTGAGGACAAAATTGACATTTAAAAAATATATATATATTTTAAAAAGCCAGGCGTTGTCCCTGGACCACGCCTGGAATCAAACGTA
Source organism: Macleaya cordata (assembly GCA_002174775.1). Classification (NCBI taxonomy): domain Eukaryota; kingdom Viridiplantae; phylum Streptophyta; class Magnoliopsida; order Ranunculales; family Papaveraceae; genus Macleaya; species Macleaya cordata. The sequence continues at coordinate 942,004 of MVGT01002446.1, forward strand.
GTGTTAGCACTACGCCTGGTTTTTATAATTTTTTTTAATTTTTATAATTTTTTTTAAAATTTTTTATAATTTTTATAATTTTTTTATAATTTTTATAATTTTTTTATAATTTTTTTAAAATTTTTAAAATTTTTTAACCCATCAATTAAAAAAAAATTTAAAAAATTTAAAAAAAAAAAAAATTTGGGCGTGGAGCTATCTCCACGCCCAAATTGGGGCGTGGAGATTGCTCCACGCCCCATGCAATTTTAAAAATTTAAAAAAAATTGGGGCGTGGCTTTACCTCCACGCCCCGTTTCAAACGCCATCATACCTCTACGCCCCATTTCGGACGTGGTGCCAGATCCACGCCCCGTAAAATAATTTGCAGATGAGTCTGGAGAAGGCCAATTTTAGCCTATCTCCGAGCCTCGTAGGCTAAAATTCTTATTTTCCCCTACCCACTACTCAACTCAAATAAGGTAAAAAGGTATTTTAACATACCACTGTGGATGCTCTTAGAGGGGTTAATTGAAGGCTCGTATATACATATTGGCCCCACTAAGATCTTATAATATCAGTAGCTCCATAAAAAATACTCATTAATCTGATGTACAACAGGCTGAAAAAGTGTTCCAATGAGAAGGGGGTATTTGCATGCACCATAAAATAAATAAAGTAAACACACAGAAGAAGATAAAATAAGAGAAGAATAGATAATTGATATCGAGTTGCCCAAGAAGGCATGAAAGCAGCGTAACATAAACTGCCCTAAACAAATCTAATAAAGTTAAGAGAAAGAATCAAATTAGAAACTAATAAATTAATTAGAAAATAAGAAGCGTCCAGCCAGCAGGCTTTATCTGAAACCCTCTCTGCATTTCTTCAGTACCTTCAACTCCTTTCTCAGCAGCTGCTCTCTCTCTCTCTCTCTCTCTCTCTCTCTCTGTCTCTCTCTGTCTCTTATTGCTGCTACCCGCTGAACCCACCACTGAACCCATGCCATGCAACCCCTCTCTCCTCTTTTTCTCTCTTTCTCTCTCTACTTTACAAAGTATCTATACTATTAACAATAGTATGATTAGTAGCCCTACCTAGGTGAACTACTGTAGCTTCACCAGAATACTTTCCAATCCGATGTTTCATCATATATCTATTCAGTTGGAATCTCGAGGAATCATTCAATGGTCCTGATTCATGAATTATAGAAAAGGATGCGCCAGTTTTCTCTCTAGTCTGGTCTGGTCTGGTCTGCTCTGCTCTCTATCTGTCTACTGCCTGTACGATCAAGTCAAGTAACAAACTCGAGCATAAAAAAACATATGAACTCTAGTCCGATTTTTATTCACCACCTGCAACGTGGGTGAACAAAACCCAACATCCCAACTGTAAAACATAGCGGTAAAAACAGAAGGGATTTTTGTCTCTCATGTGTGGCAACCATAACTCAAAATGCTTGATTATTCTTCTTAGGAAAGCACTTCTACTTATAAGTTAGTAGTTTGGTGAAGACCATAAACTAAAACAAACCTAATTGCAAAAATAACTTTTTACAAGTCAAAAGTAAATACAAAAATAAAATGACTTATGTAAGTAGAAAATTTACTTATTATTGTCCACCCACGTTACATGTAGTGAATAAACACGGGCTAAATAAAGTTAAAATGTTTCTCTCATTTTGGAGATTCAATTTCGACTGCAAACAACTGCTGATCCAGTTAGTTTGTATCCCTCCCATAATTTGAGAAGTTTTAGGTTCAAGACTTATTCACCGTAGAATTATCATTAAGTTTGGTCTATGTTATGCATTATATATATGTAGACAAATATTTCTAAATAAACTGCACCCATTGGTAGTCGTAGCTTTTTTTTTGCACCTGTTAGTACTGCTCTCATAGTAGTATCCTTTCTTACATTCGTTGGTGGTGACTTTCTCTACACTCGTCTTAATAACGATAGCAGTTTATGGGTTTTTCCCATGCTACTTTCGCATTAGTCCCCCCCTAAAAGAAAAAAAAAACTCAAATTCGGTCTGGCTTTATCAAATCCTTGCCTTGCTGTCCAATATAAACCACCTTGGGAAACGGAAGTACGGCCGACGGCTCCGTTTCTTCCCTTCTCTCTCCACATTTAAACTAACGTCGCTTCACCGCCGTTTACTCTCTGAATTCTGTCCTCTCTCTCTTATTTACACTCCTTTCTCTCTCTCTCTCTCTCTCCTTCCTTACCGTTCACGCCAAAAGCCTGTTCTCTCTCTCTCTCTCTGTCTCTCACACTTTCTCTCTCTAAACTTGACAGACACACTGTTTGAGTGATGGAAATCAAGCAGCTCCTCTTCGTTTCACTAAAGATCTCTTCATCCTCCTGCATTTCTCTTACTTCAACTTGACTTATTAATTTCTTCATTTCTCTTCTCCTTATCTCTCTGTATCTCTTCACTTCTCTCTTTCTCTCTCTAGAATTCTCCCTTTTTTGTTGTTTGGTAATGGTGGAAAGAAGATTTTTCTCACAGATGAAGAAAGAGGTTTTTCTGTTTTTGGTAATCTCTTTAGCGACGTTTCTATTGCCAGCTGTTTCTCCACTCTCCGATGAAGGTTATTTGTTTTTCTTTTTCCAGTACTACTGTTTTCTGGTTTCGCTGTTTTTTTAAGCTTTTTTCAACTGTTTTTCGTTTTTTGCCATTTTTGGTAAGAAGTTTGAGCTTGTTATACGTAGTGATGGAAGACGAAAACGTCTCTGTAGTTTAATGTTTTGGAGTTTTTTTTGATCGGAAATGTCGGTTTTGAGAAACTGTGACATTAACGATATGTCGTCGTTGTCGTAGAAGACGATTTTTGTTTGATTATTTTAGAAATGGAGTTCCATTTATGGGAGCAAAAATTTGTCGACGAAGTTCTTTAATGGCCAAGTTGTTCTTTCGTTCTTTTTTTTTTCTCTCTATATCTTTCTTTCTCTTTCTCTCTCTCTCTCTCTAGCTTACTACAGCATTCTGGAACTTCAACTCTGGAGCTATTCGTTCCATTTCCCTGCTGTTAGGGTTTTTCTTACTCTGTTTCGTTGAAATAATGGTGATGCAGGACAAGCATTAAAATCCATCAAGGCGTCATTTAGCAATGTTGCTAATATGCTCCTTGACTGGGATGATGGGCACAACGATGATTACTGTTCTTGGCGAGGTGTTTATTGTGACAATGCTAGCCTTTCCGTTGTTTCTTTGTAAGTTTTTTCTTAATTGCTTTTTTGGGTTTCTGCGGTTCGGTTTGGTTTGTTTTTTTTTTTTGTTTTTTTTTTTTGTGGTTCTTGTGCTTATTTAAAATTTGGACTAACATGGTTGAGTTGTTTACGAGAAGAAATCTGTCAAATTTGAACCTTGGCGGGGAGATTTCTCCGTCCATTGGAGATTTGAAGAACTTACAGACCATGTAAGTTTTCTTCTTACTCAAGGAATTATTGGTTGTAATGTCAAGGGTTGTCACTAAATTTTGATTGCTACTTGATTTTCTATTTTTGCAGAGATTTGAGAGGGAATCACTTAACTGGTCAAATTCCAGATGAAATTGGCAACTGTGTTGCTCTCAGACTTCTGTAATTTCTCCGCTCTTGAAGCTTCTTCTACTTATCCTGCTCTGTAATTTCAAATTTACGTGTTATTTTTCCAGATTTTAAGTATATAAAATGTTGGTCATTTTCATTTTTCAGTGATTTATCCGGAAATTCCCTTTATGGTGATATACCCTTTTCAATATCCAAGCTGAAACAACTAGAAGAATTGTAAGTCGCCATTCTACTAAGTTTACATGACTAATATGTTTTGTTAATTGATGGTTCTTGTTTCTAGTCATTGTTAAGAGTCCATCTGTTTGATGCAGATCGCTGAAGAGCAATCAGTTGAAGGGGCCGATTCCCTCAACTTTGTCACAAATCCCTAATCTGAAGACACTGTAAGCTTCATTCTTTAACTTTATTCAAATTTAATAACATAGTTATGACAGTATAGAATTATATAAGGTGACCAATGAAAGAAATGAATCACTAGTTCCGTGCATATATATGTGGTGTACCTACTTAGGGGTGTGCTCTTAAGATGTAAAGGCTGCTTCATATCCAAGAAACTTGGTCAGGGTGCCAGGGTGGTTTATATTTTACTTGGTTCCCTCCCTGTGCCTGTGATGTTGGTCTAAAAACCGTGCCTACTCCAATTGTAAACAACATTTTTTGGTTAAATACACCCATTTGCATTTGACAGTTATTAGTCCATTGCATTGCGATCTTTGCGAGGTTTTTCTTAGGTTGGTATTGTATTCATTTCAGGGATCTAGCCCAGAACCAGCTTACAGGGGAGATCCCAAGACTAATCTATTGGAATGAAGTATTGCAGTATCTGTGAGTACTTTGTTTCTACATTTTTTCTCTTAGGGTGATTAGGAAATTACTCTTTGCATGTCATGAGAAAGTTTTTCCTTTCTTTTATATTGAGGCATCCATATTTGCCATGCAGAGGTTTGAGAGGCAATTCCCTTACAGGTGTATTGTCCCCTGATATGTGCCAACTGACCGGTTTGTGGTACTTGTGAGTAATAATTTCCTTCACTCTTTAACTATTGCCTGGTTGATGTTACTCGTATAATGCTTTATCTATTTTCCTTTCGTTTTATTATAGTGTCTCTTTTAACAGTGATGTGAGAGGCAATAACATAAGTGGGACGATCCCAGAGAGCATTGGAAACTGTACAAGTTTTGAAATCTTGTATGTCTACCTACTTCTACATGTGTTTAATAGTTTACTTGTACTAATTTCATTGCTGATGATACACTTTTGATTATGGCTTGAAGGGATATCTCGTACAATCAGATTACAGGGGAAATTCCTTACAATATTGGTTTTCTACAAGTGGCTACTCTGTATGTTTTCTTTGTTAAGTTCCTGTTTATTTTTTTTTCTGTATGGTGCAAGAGAAAATGCTAGTTTTTTGTTTTTATTAAAGCCAGGAGACCCTTCTTTGTTTGGAATTTTCATGAGATTTGGTTTCCCCTTGGTAATAGTGCTTTTTATTCTTCAGGTCACTTCAAGGAAATAGGCTTACTGGGAAGATTCCGGAGGTGATTGGTCTGATGCAAGCCCTTGCTGTGCTGTATGTATCTACAAATTTATTATTCAACTCTCCAAATTTCATTTATTGCTTCCATTTTCTCCTATTCACATTTCTGTTGATAGTTCTGAAAAGTTTCTATCTTATTTATTTACAGCGATTTAAGTGAGAATGAGCTTGTTGGACCAATTCCACCTATACTTGGCAACCTCTCTTATACTGGAAAACTGTGAGTTGCATAGTATCAATTTCCTTTTCATGTGTAACTTTACACGGATAGTTTGTTACTTCAAATATGTTTTCATTCTTGTTCAGGTACCTGCATGGTAACAAACTTACCGGACCAATTCCACCAGAGCTGGGGAATATGTCGAAACTCAGCTACTTGTGAGTACCCTTCCTCTTATTAAGTTGACTGTATTTCCGGTCTATGATATCTTATACACTTCAATGCACAGGCAGCTGAATGACAATAAGCTGGTTGGAGGAATTCCATCAGAGCTTGGAAAGCTAGAAGAACTATTTGAACTGTGAGTAAATGTTTATATTTCCTTGCTTTCTATCTTTAGTTGTCAGTCTACTTTTTTAACTGATAAAACCACTTCTTTAATTTTCATTATCTTCTATTTCAGGAATCTTGCCAACAACTATCTTGAAGGTCCCATCCCTCAAAACATCAGTTCTTGCACAGCACTGAATCAATTGTGAGTTATATTTAATTTGCAAAGGGTTTTCACATGTTAAGCTCAATGCGTTTTTGATTATTCTTGTCCTTTTTCAGTAATGTGTATGGTAACAAGCTGAATGGTTCAATCCCTGCTGGATTCCGGAATTTAGAAAGTCTTACATATCTGTAAGTAGAAAATGGTTCCTTGGTGTACTTCTGTCTTGGCTGGTTAATAAGAAACTTATCTCCTTGTTCATTTTAACAAGTTCTTCTCCATGTTTTCAGCAATCTTTCTTCAAATAATTTTAGAGGCAGGATACCCTTTGAATTGGGGCGAATTATCAACCTTGATACTCTGTAAGTTTAAAATTGAATGGTTGTGATGTCTTCCGTGTGGTTCTTTAATCTCATTTCTTAACGTTATGAAATCCAGGGATCTCTCTAGCAATAATTTCTCAGGACCTGTACCGGCGTCAGTGGGTGATCTAGAGCATCTCCTTACATTGTTAGTTAAACTCTACCGTTCTTGGATGATAGACACATTTTTGTATATGGTAAGTGAATATTTTGAATTATCTCATTCATGCATGTACCATTCTACCTTGCAGGAACCTGAGTAAGAACAGTCTTGATGGATCAATGCCCGGAGAGTTTGGGAATCTCAGAAGTATCCAAATTCTGTGAGTTAGTTTTAGAAGCAACTATGTTTTCCTTTTAGCTCACCGTATTTCAAACGTTTTTGGTTTTCAGCCTTTACGACTTTACCAAATCTGAACTGTAATTTCACCTCTTTTAGTGACATGTCATTTAACAATCTCTCCGGCAAGATCCCTGAAGAGTTGGGTCAGTTGCAAAATATCAATTCCTTGTAAGGGCATGATTTGTTTTTTTCCTTTGTGCACATAAATCAGAGTTATATTGTTTGATGTTTTAGGGTTACATCTTTATGCGTTTTTTCCCTGGATTCTGCAGGATTCTGAACAACAACAATCTTCACGGGGAAATCCCGTCTCAGCTGACCAACTGTTTCAGTCTAGTTGATCTGTAAGCTTTCTTTTCTTAATCTCTTTCCTTTCATGCTTATAAAGTAGTCTTTCTGTTAACTCGTCCTTCTCTGGATATAGGGATCTCTCTTATAACAACTTATCCGGGCATGTACCTCCGAACAAAAATTTTTCAAGGTTTCCTGCCGACAGGTACTTTAAGAAGTTCACATACTCTTAAAATTTAATCATTGAAAGCATATGTTTAATTATTTATTTTAATCTCTTAATGATATTGTGATTTATTTTATCGGTCAGCTTTTCTGGAAATCCATTATTATGTGGCAATTGGTTGCGATCATGTTGTGGAACATATTCTGAGGAACCGAAAGGTATTTACTCAGAATTTTTCCGAAACAAAAATAGGATGACTATTCTCTTGGATGATGTTCTAGTTTCTTAATCTTGGAATTCTCTAATAAGCCCTTTTACTTTTCCTACTTGCAGGCATTGCCTCAAGAGCTGCAGTTGTTTTGATAACCTTGGGTTGTATCACACTACTTTTGATGGTCGTTGTTGCGATTTACAGATCCAACCAATCAAATATATTTTTTATGAAGGGATCAAACAAAACCATTCAAGGTACGTGTAGCTGCAGATACTCTTTATTTACTTTTGTCATGCTCTTTATTTCTTATAGTTATATGTGTTACTGTTTCAGGTCCGCCGAAGATAGTAATTCTTCACATGGACATGGCAATACATTCCTATGAAGATATCATGAGAATTACTGAGAATTTGAGTGAGAAGTACATAATTGGTTATGGTGCTTCAAGCACTGTTTATAAGTGTGTGCTGAAGAATTCCAAGCCCATCGCAATTAAGCGTCTCTATACTCAACATCCACACAATTTGCGGGAATTTGAGACTGAACTCGAAACAATTGGCAGCATTAAACACAGAAACCTTGTGAGCTTGCATGGCTACTCTCTCTCACCCAATGGAAATCTCCTTTTCTATGATTACATGCAGAATGGTTCCCTCTGGGATCTTCTTCACGGTTAGTTTCTTTTCCTTTTTTCCTTTGTTGGATTTTAATCTACCTCTAATCACAAGTGTTGGCCTTTAATAGCAGTATAGAATGTTAATTATTTGAATTTTTTGCAACAGGACCATCAAAGAAGGTAAAACTAGATTGGGATACACGGTTGAAGATCGCAGTTGGAGCTGCCCAAGGACTGGCTTACCTTCACCATGATTGCAATCCTCGTATTGTTCACAGAGATGTCAAGTCCTCAAATATTCTCGTGGATGACAACTTTGAAGCCCATCTCTCAGATTTTGGGATTGCGAGATGCATCTCATCTTCAAAAACGCATGCATCAACGTATGTAATGGGAACAATTGGCTACATTGATCCAGAGTATGCCCGGACTTCTCGGCTCAATGAGAAATCAGATGTGTACAGTTTTGGTATTGTTCTCCTGGAACTACTTACTGGAAAAAAGGCCGTTGACAATGAATCCAACTTGCATCAACTGGTACGTTACCCACCCCAACCCGCAGTACTTTTAAACTTTACCCCCACTGATAACGAATCTAATGGTTAATGACGTGGTTGTTTGCCTTTGTACAAGTCGACATTGTTACCCTTGTTGAGCCCCATTACGAGTACACATGATACAAAAAATCAGGAATGGTTCGGCTGAGTGTTCCTTAGATTGATGCGTAGAAACGACAATCTGTACAAAATCAAATATCCACGACATTAACTGTTTAAATGTTCAATGCTGACTCGGTTCTTAGGGGGTAATCTATAGCTTAAAAGTATGATGTGGTGCAATTCTAAACTCCGTTCTTTCATTTTATCTGATCAATATTAAGCCAGCTTATATAATATATTTTTATTTCACATCAGATATTGTCCAAGGCAGATGACAATACAGTAATGGAAGCGGTTGATCCCGAAGTTTCTGTTACTTGCATGGATTTGAACCTCGTTCGAAAGACATTCCAACTTGCATTGCTCTGCACAAAAAGGTATCCCTCAGAAAGACCCAACATGCACGAGGTTGCAAGGGTATTGGTCTCTTTACTTCCCGCTCCTCCAGCAAAGTCTAGTTTGGGTCCTCCAAAGCCAATCAGCTACACTCAGTTAGTTGCTACCACAGAAGTGAAGCAGCAGCAAGAAGGTAAGCGAGAGAACAGTTCTTCTGATGCACAGTGGTTTGTTAGATTTGGTGAAGTAATTTCCAAGAACACTCTTTGATGAATTATAGAGTTAAAAAGAGAACCCAAATTTTGTTGCAAGTGGGTTAATTTCTCTACAGAAGATATGGGCATATAATGTGGGGTAGTATTATTATGTGTTATTTTGAATTCCTTTTGGGAGTAGTTTTGAAGGACTGATGAAAGTCAATTACAAGATGAAAAAAGAAGAAAAGGGTATTTTACATTTTGATAGGGATAGTTTTGTACAAAACAATCTTTTTGAAGAAATCTTAACTTTTTGTGGTGGTTGGTTTATTCATGATCTGCTCTTCTGTTATTCTGCTGTTAATGTATTCCATGTTTTACTTGGTTGGATGTGAATAAATATGATTACTGCATATTAGATGTCTACTGCATAGTCTGCATATTAGATGTGTGTCATAAAGAATATCACAAGAGTTTGCCCTAGCTGCTTAGTTGCGGGACCCACAGAAGTCTTAAGATTTTCAGGTTATTGGGTTTATGATTTTTCAAAAGTTGTCCTGGCAGTTGGCTGTTTGTCATATTATGGTTGTGGTTGCAAATAGAGGGATGGTGGGCCCATCACCATGTGGGGGGAAAACTTTCTCAAATCCAACTTCCTGAATTCCTTTATTGTGGAAAACTAATTATTCCAGCCGAATTGACCATGGGCGTAGTTTCATTTGTAATGGAATATTTGTCCTACGTATGGCCCTCAGTACGATTTCTTGTTGGAGAACTTGGTTGATATTTCTATCTTCGACCAACCTTCTCTTACATTCAATTTACACCTGCATGTAGTGCAGGTGTGGAGATGACTCAATGGCTATTTTTTTAAGAGGATGATCATTTCTATTTGTGTAGATTAAAATCGGTCTTTGGATCATCTACATATGAACCACCCTTGTGATGTAAATGGAGTGTAAGAGTAAGTCTATAGTTAATAGAGAAAGTAGGGTATTACTCTTCTAATATGCACTAGTCCATATATCCAGTTCAGCCTCTCCCCTGCCTTGCGTGATTTCTCTTGTTAGATCCCCCAATAAAAGCTCCAATTTTGATTTATTTCCTTGAAGGAACTTATCAAAGAAGGTTAAATTTTTTTTAACCTTGTAAATCGACATGGAAAAGATTTGAAAAGAAAAAATAAATTTAAGTAAACATAAATTAGGATTGCACCAGCCGAGAATCGAACCCGGGTCTGTACTATTCTACCACTAGACCACTGGTGCGATTTGGTTTTTGATGAATATCATAACTATGGAACATGTTAGCCGTTCATTATTTTTTATACATTTTTTGTCCCACATTGGCCAAGTGAATAAGGAGGAAGAGAAAAGAGGAGTTATAAATGGAGAGGAAGTGAAATGGTTAAACATACTTACCTGGACGGGGTCTATGGGTGATCAAGAAGGCCCATGGCCTAGGTTAACGACTTCCATTGCACTTTGGAGGGGCGTTCGCCTAAGATCTCCCCAATGTGGGAGAGTCTACGTCATAATTTGTGGTAGTGGGGGTACGCGTTCGCGCGGCCCCTGCCAAATTCTTTGAACTCAAATTTTTCATTTTTTTTTTGTTAGATGGTATAATCCAAAATCAAAACGAAGGATGCCATCCAACCAAAGAATATTGGACCTAAGACTGCAAAATCAAAGAACTGTAAGATTGTCACGGTTTTAAATGAAGCTTGTGAGTAGGTATCTTTAGTGAAGTTAATGCACATGTTGAGTAGGTCTTCCTTATGGATCAAAATTATTTGTTCTTAACAGCCCTAACATTGTTAGGGTTTTAATTGGAGCTATCAAGGCCGGATATGAGATTTTGGGGGGCCAAAGAGAAATCATAAAATGGGGCTCCTAAATTTCAAACTATAATTTATAGTAAGTTGACTTTCCTATTTATTGCTAAGCTCTTATCATAATTAGAAATTTATATTCAAAATAAACAAGGAAATAGTAATAGGAAGGATTTTCATACAATTAGGAGTATGATAATAATATATGAACATATATAGAGTAACATATAATTTTGAGGCTCTCAAAATTTAGGGGGCCTATGCGGTTGCTTATACCGCATATGCTCCGTCCCTCGGGAGCTACTAATTTTCACATGGCCAGGAAATGTACATGGTGAGTACGCCTCACCGATCATATCTTAGTGGGCCTTACAACACGTTGGATATTCTAATATTTAGTTTATGTATCCTCAACAACGTATGAAATAGTTCATTTCTTTCGACAAAAATATACAACACAATAGTTACATGATAAGTATAATAATTGAAAAAAATAAATTGAATTACAAATCCAATAAAATAAATAAAAAAATCCAACAAATAATTTGTCCAAAAAAGAAAAGAATTGCAAACAAATAATGTGATTTAGTTCCCTATTAAACTAAGAGCAACATGGTGAGAAAGGTGGGCAATGCAACCATGAATATTTGATATTTGGATGCCTTGATCCCAACAGCTGAGTTTGGAGATGAAACTGGTGCACCGGTTTGGGGTGGTGGTGGTGCCGCCACTGGAGATATCAATTGTGGTAGCACAGTGATGACAAGCTTCTGGTTTCCGGTCTCACAATGCTGCCCAACACCACATATGTACCACTTCCTCCCTGGAGTTGCTAGTGTTATTACGTCGTTCCCGGTGGTTAAGGCGTCGGTTCCCACTGGCGCTACACACGTTTGAAAGCCTGTTCCGTCCACTCTAAGTACTGTATGAGCTCCCATCCGGATACTTGAAAACTGATACCAAAAGGAGAAAAACAAAATCATCATATACTTGGTCTAATTTTATTTATATTATGGGTCTAATTAAAATTAGTAACATCTCCTGATAATTAATCATTGTCTAATTAAAAATAGGTCGATACCGAGTTGACTCATCGTGTCATCTGTTTTGGTTCGGTTATTGACCAAAAAGCCAGTGTAAGAAGGGTGTTATAAGCAGTAAGCTAGTTTTCTGTACTTCAAACTATACATAATTTGAATGTTAATTAGGCTAAATGTTACCTAGTTTATCTCCGACCCGGAACTCTTTGCCCTTTGCCCAAGCCGCGTAATCGAATTTAGTGGTCCAACCTTTCTCGTCTCCGACGATAAATTCTTCTCCAAACACCAATGGAACTACAACGATCACCGCCGAAAAAATGACTAATAAAACATGAGAAGTAGCCATTTTTTTAGGTTATATGGAAATACCCGACCCGTTTACTCGAAAAACCAAATTATTTCAGATTCTCAATTGATCAGTTAGTGAGGCTTTAGAAGGTTTAATATATATGTATGGGATCACAAAGGGTGCTTATTTATAGAGTTTTTTTTTTTAGGTCGAAATTAAGCTTGTTTAACTTCCAAACAAGCCGTCTCAGTGCAAGTACTATGGTATACATCAAAATTTGGTACAAGAAGTCTGAAATGGGAATTAGAGGGAGGGGCAAGCACTAAGGTGTTGCATTAAAATTTGAGGCGGCGAAAAAGGGACTAGTGGGCGACAGAGGGACTACTGTCGCCCAAATTTTTTTATTTCGCCCAAAAAACTCATTGTCGATCCCTCTTTCTCCTATACTCTGTCTCAAATCTGTCTCAAGTCATTATCCTTAAATATGGCAATACGCCCTCCTCATGGTATCCAGAACAAGTCAAAACTCCTCATGGCACTTCTCTTTGGAAAAGTATTGCAGCCCATGCTCACATCATCTTCAAGAACTCAGCATTCAAAGTGGGAGTAGGCACTAATATATCATTTTGGTTCGACGTCTGGTGTGGACATGCTAGACTCAAAGATTCCTTCCCATCTTTATACAAGCTCTCTCGACAGAAGAAGGAAAGCCTGGCTACACTTATTTCTCTTCAGCCTTCTCCTCCTTCATAGAATTTGATCTTTAGTGAGCGTATTGAAGACACTGGCATTGGTCATTTGGCGGATTTATTGTTCTCCATTGGGGCAGTCCCTCCCCTCCTTTCAACTGTCGATGATTCCCGCTCATGGAAACTATCCCCCAATGGGACCTTCAGTGTGAAATCAACTTACGAATCTCTCTCCCATCCTGCTGTTTCAGATTTCCCAGTCAAGTTCGTTTGGAATCGACATTCCCCCCCAAAATCTGCTTCTTCGTTTGGTCAGCATGCCTTAACAAAATTCCCACTATTGACACGCTAAGAAAAAGGGGGATGTGTATTCCTAACTGTTGTTATCTCTGTGGACGAAACAACGAATCTGCCTCTCACCTCCTCCTGCACTGTAATTATTCTAAGGAAGTTTGGAATCTGATTCTCCCTCACTCGGGCTGGTCATGGGTTTTTCCGGAATCAGTTGAAGGCGTAGCCCACTCATGGTCTTTCTTGGCTCCTCACGGTACTGGTCGCAAGATTTGGCCTTTCATTCCTTTTGCCATTATGTGGTCTATTTGGCTAGAACGTAACAATAGAGCTTTCAATAATATAGCCAAGTCCCCCCTCAAAGTGAGCATAGATGTCAAAGCCTTGTTACTCTCTTGGGGATGGGCTGCTTTTATAGACTTCAGATTTAGGCTAGATCATCTCATTTTCTCTTGGGATTCTCTTTTTCTCCCCTAGGGCCTTTACGATTTCTTTCCCCTTTCAAAGGACGGGTGCCAACTTTGTTGGATGATCCCTCGAAGGACGTAGTTCGCCTTATTCTTCTGTATATTTGTTTTTTCATTTCTTCTCCTCTATCTTGTATATTGTTTTTCCTTCAATACAATTTTCTTTCCGATCAAAAAAAAAAAGAAAAAAGTTTGAGAGTTATGAGTCACCTTAGTACTTGACTTATCCCTCAAACCTCTTCAATATAGAGTAAAGAGGCTGCCATAGTACTTGCCCTCAGGACGGCATATTTTTACTTTTCTCTTAATCAGTCAACATGAGAACATAACTAAGAATTGATCTGAGGCCTACCCTATTAGCAATCTGGCATATGTCACATATAGGTTTGGAATACGCCAAGAACTGAAAGTTAGACCTGGCAACAAGTTAGGATTAGGGTTTGATGGCATAAAAATGATTTCCCTAAGGACCCTAACATTAGATGAGTTGATTTTTCCACCCGTAATTTGACTGGCTTTCCCTTATAGTCTGGTTGGACAAGGGATTTGGGGGAGGGATTTTGTGGGGACCAGGGATTTGGTGGAAAAATCATGTTATATTTTTCTTCAAAACCCCTGGTCCCCACAAAATCCCTCCTTAAAATCTCTTGTCCAAACAGACTATTAGTTTATATATAAGGGAGGCAACGAGTAACGAGTTAAGAGTGATAGAGTTGACCGTAACCCTATCAGGAATTCAAGAATGGTCAACCCTATCCTGGCTCATTTAATCACAAATCAAATTAGAGTTGAATAACCCTATCCTGGCTCATTTAATCACAAATCAAATTAGAGTTGAATTAAACAAGTTAAGATTAGGTCCTCACTAGTATTCCATATACAACAGAAACAAACAAAATTGCAAACTCTTGGAACTAATTCCTCATCTCTTAGGACTTTAACTTTGATATCAGGTTAGCTACGTACGGCTAATGTCTATTGCTCATCTCTTAGGATTTTCCATTTGGGTTCTGAAGGATGCACTTGGAAGTTCTAGCCCTTCCGGGTAACCTGCTTCTTGAGAAACGACGTTACATGCTGTTGTTATTCCCTTACACAAAACCTGGAAGTATGAAGTTTACGGCATAGAACAATGCCGACATACAAGAATTATCAAATTCACATTAAATCAAAATTATCTTACAAATATATGCCTAATTTTTACTGGTGGAACGTATTAAACAAGAATTGAAACCAAACCATATATCTCCCGTTCACTGGATGTTTAACTGAATCCTTGAGTGTATTTTAAATTTTTTAAAACCAATCGTACTTGTATTCTTGCCATATGCTGAAATGCTAACAAGGGTATAAACAATACCAATTCAAGTGTCTACTCAATACGGAGGCTGTTGAACAGGGTCTCATTAGGTTTTGCCCAAGTCTAGGAAGTATCATCAGGAGTACATAAAAAAGTACCAGGGTTAAAAAGGATTGGAGCTGGCCAGAAATACATTTTATTTGACCTGGTCAAGTGACTGAACGCGGACGTTAAGGCCCACATCCTAGGGTCAATCTTGGACTTCAGGCCGGGGTATATGGTTAGGCCCAGCCCAAATTAGACCTGGCCCAGCTCTTCACAATGCTAATAACTAGGGGTGGGACTCGGGCGGGTTGGGCGGGTTAGAGGCTTTGGACATGCCATGCCCACAATGTACCTGATTTGCCCAGAATGCCCATAGAACCCACAAAACCTATAAGAGGCTTACCCCACGCATGGCCCGAGTGAGTTTCTCGGGTTCTTCGGGTTTCTTGGGTTCTTCGGGTTGCCCATGTTTCAATAAATTTAGGTGATTGAATGAAATTATTAATACAAAAAATTAATAAAAATAAATAATAACTTAGATAAATAAAATATCCTTCATAGTTTAAAAAGATAAACAAACTAACAATCTACTCACATAATAAATGAAAATTTTAAACAAAATATAGTAACATCGAAATCCAAATCCATAATTGTCTTTGTACTATTTTGAGTTTTACTTATTAAGTAATATTATAATTTTACTTTACATATAATGAGACAAAAGGAAAGTTTTTATTTTGGGTCTTAATACCTCCACCCTATATTAGTAATTTAATATATTTATCTATTTATATCTTTCAAAATACTTGGTAAAATTAGAGTTTTCTTTTTCTGGTCACATATTTCCATGTTAGAAATCAATTTAAATCTTAGTATATATATACGTTTCTTGGGTTGGGCGGGTTGCTTGGGTTGGCAATTATCTATGCCCATGCTTGCCCAAATTTGACTACGGGTTGGCAAAATAATGCCCATACTTGCCCAAATACCCAGCAACCTTCGCCCATGCTTGCCCAAATACCGGGTCGGGTTCGGGTTGGTCGGGTTGACCCAACCCAAGTCCCACCCCTACTAATAACCTAGGGCTTAGTCTAAACGAGAGCAGATCCTCTATCCCTAAATCCCATGTCCTCTTGCTGATTTTGCCTTATAGAGCTCAGTAGTTCATATGGAGACGATCATTCTCCACAAAAATCAGCCGATTCTAAAATTCTTAACGCTATCAACAATTCTATTGGAAAATCAGTCCTTAGAAAACATATTGTCAGTCAACCCCGTGGACCACACGATCTCACATGTTCATGGTCAACCTACTTCCTTCCCTACTCTCTCTTTCTAGAAGTTTCTCTCTCTACTTTCATTTGTTTTGATTGAACCCATCACTTAAAAGTCATGCGTTAACGTTGTCAGCACCACAAGATCTTTGATTCACACACACACAAACACAACAAGAACTCACGAGATATTACACATCCCAAAGAACCACTTTTTTTTTGAAAGAAAGTATTGGCTTCTAATTAACCCTAAATTATATCTTCCAACTACCACCATAACGTCCACTTCACCTCGTGACCCTTCCAACATGCAAACAATCACACGTACATATATTGCTAAAACAAATATCCATCCATCCATCATTTGCATACTTACTTGTTTGGTTTACAAACCTAAACAAAAAACATTAACATTAACATATATAGCTTCAATTAAACTTGTGTTTAATCCTATATCCATACTAAGAACAATATCAAATGGCCATGAAACCAGCTTCTCCAAACCCACACATTGATGATCATTTTGTAGATATTCAAGTAGTCCCTGAAGAAGAACAAGAACAAGAAGTAGGTGGAGGAATGTCATCTCCGAAGAACAAAGTCGGGAAGCGATCGAATCGACCCATCAAACTCAAACAACATAGGAGCTTCAATCGACAAGTTTCGCTTGAGACCGGGTTTTCTGTATTAAATAAAGAATCTAAGGCTAAAGATGATCAGAGAAGGATGCTCTCGAGGAGTGGTCAAAGCTTGGGAGGTTTCGGGTCGAATAACAGAGAAGGAGGAGGAATGAGGAAAGCAGACTTTAGTATCTTCAGGACTAAATCAACTCTTAGTAAGCAAAATTCTTTGTTACCTCCTAGTTTGAGAAGGGATCAAAGTAGTATTGGTAATGGGATAGATTTTCATAAAACAGATCATCATGGCTTAGGAGGAGGAGGGTTTGATGATGAATCTGTTAATAAAAGTGTTCCTGCTGGAAGATACTTTGCTGCCTTGAGAGGACCTGAACTTGACCAAGTCAAGGTAAGTAATTATAAATTTGACTCTTAAACATTACTATTGATGATCAATATGCAAAAGTAATGCTTATATATGATTACACAAAATTTCTCTTTTTGTTCTCTAACAATGAGAACAATATGAAGGAAGAGGGAATAAGAAGAGTTTTTCTTTGTTTTAAGTTAAAAGTTATTTGACACTAGTACAGTCCCTGTTAAACCCTAGAGGGCTAGACCCTTGTAATATACATACATTGTTATGCCTCCATCTAAAAGTTAGTGTTTTTAGAGTAAATGGTTGTTAATCATGGTATCACAATTAGAAGTCTCATGGATTTCGAGTGGATTCGAGTATCCAAAGTAGCACTGAGAAGGAGTGTTGGGTGTGTGCTAAGTCCCTGTTAGACACCCTTGTTATGATCGTTCCCTATAATAGTCCGAGCTTTAAGAGTAAATCGTTCTTAACAGTCATAACCTTATGAATTATGACGGGACAATAACAATGATGAGAAATTTCTTTCGCAGGACTATGAAGATATACTTCTTCCCAAGGATGAGCTATGGCCTTTCCTCCTTAGGTTCCCCATCGGTTGCTTCGGTATCTGCCTTGGCCTTAGCAGTCAAGCCATCTTATGGAAGTCCCTTGCATCAAGTCCAGCTACCAAATTTCTCCACATTACGCCTCTCATTAACCTCATAATTTGGATCTTCGCACTCATTATTCTCCTCTTGGTCTCCGTAACTTACGCACTTAAATGTGCATTCTACTTCGAAGCAGTGAGGAGAGAATACTTTCATCCTGTTCGTGTAAATTTTTTCTTCGCTCCTTGGGTCGTTTGCATGTTTCTTGCCATTGGTGTACCCCCAATTCTAGCCCCCCAACCACTACACCCAGCAATCTGGTGTACTTTCATGGCACCTTATTTCTTTCTTGAGCTCAAAATCTATGGCCAATGGTTATCTGGTGGTAAACGACGTCTTTGCAAAGTAGCAAACCCTTCTTCGCATCTATCAGTGGTTGGAAACTTCGTCGGAGCAATCTTGGCCTCAAAAGTTGGATGGCAGGAGCCTGCAAAGTTCTTATGGGCAGTTGGTTTTGCACATTATTTGGTTGTCTTTGTTACTTTGTATCAGAGATTACCAACAAGTGAAGCTTTGCCTAAGGAGCTACATCCAGTTTATTCAATGTTCATTGCAGCCCCTTCTGCAGCAAGCATTGCTTGGGAAACTATATATGATGAATCTGACGGGTTATCAAGGACGTGCTTCTTCATTGCATTGTTTCTCTACATTTCGCTCGTCGTTCGGATCAATTTCTTCAGGGGATTTAGGTCAGTAAGTTCATATCAGTTGTAATTCTGTTAGTAGTTTCTATTTTTAGCAAGTGTACAGAATAATAAAAATGACGTCTAACACAACAAGTTCACTCTACCACATCATTTTTGGGCTCATTTCTTTGCAGGTTTTCAGTGGCTTGGTGGTCTTACACTTTCCCCATGACAACAATATCTTTGGCTACCATCAAATATGCAGAACAAGTTCCATGTGTTCTAAGCAAAGTCCTTGCACTTGGTCTCTCCTTCATGTCCTCTGCAATGGTGTCTGTGTTGTTCGTTTCCACTCTCCTTCACGCCTTCGTTTGGCAGTCGTTGTTCCCTAATGACCTCGCAATCGCGATAACAAAGAGAAGGAACAATGATGCTGGTAAAGTTTTCAGCAAGGAAAAGAGGCCATTCAAAAAAGCTTATGATTTAAGGCGTTGGGCAAAGCAGTCTCCTCTTTCCTTTGTTTCTTCTTCAGTCTCCAAGAACAATTCAGTAAGCAAGGCATCAGATGGAGAGAAAGAGATGTCAGGCCATTTGCTGGAGTTGAGATCACATAATATACCAAAGCAAATTCAGTAAGCAGGATTCGAAGGAGAGAAACAACTGTTGATGTATTATGTCATGGATATTTATCCTGAGTCCTAACAGTGAGCAGGTACATTATAATTCTTGCAGAACAGAAACAGAAATAATGACTAAGAAGCTCATCTCTCAACAAGATATAAAGTTAGCTACTACAGATTTGGATTTCGTGTTAATCAGAAGTAGATGACAATTCTACCTTGTCTGTCTGTCGAATGTATAACCTTACAGCATCTTTGAGAGATTGAGAGATGAGTACTAGTCTTTTGGTGAGCTAACCTGTTTGATTTATACCGAAAAAGCAGAGAATATATTCATGTAATCTACAGATTATCAACTCTGCCTACAAAAAAATGCAAATTGAACTTAAGTTGCAATTACCCTTTAAGAAATCAAACATATAGTTGACTGTCAAATCCTATTAGAAATTAATTAAAAAACCTAAAAGTAATATAGAATATGAACTTTGAACCATTACACCAGTAAGTAGATCTGCAACTTTACTAGGGAAAATTTTCGAGTAACAAAAAAGAGATGTATCATATAAAAAGCTTAGCATTACATCTGGTGTTAATCTACATTTTTTTGTGATATCTAAAAATACATGAAAATGCTATTCTGTAAAGATTTAGAGGCCTTGAAAGCTGTACAACTAGGGCCTTTCTACATCCTTATTGAGGAATGGGAATTTCCATTTCCTGAGCCGCGTTAAGATATCGCTCCAATCCTAGAATAAGGGGCCTGAACTGGCCACTTGCAGGAATCCAAGTAAAGTCATGAAATGTCTGCTTGAAGATCAATTCAAAAAATCATCAAGTATCCCGTGAATTCCATTTACATGTATACTTCTGTTATTTGTCAAAACGGAGAGCTCTGTTGATTCAGCTCTGTTGATATTCGTCAATCTCCAGTCAAAAGAAGACTCAAAAGGAGTTCAAGAAAGTTTACACTATAACTCTCAACGGATATCCAAACTCCTGCAGCATTTTCAAGATCAAGTTAAGATCGAATTAGGATGATAAACGGAAAATCATGTCCTCTCCATGTGAGAGAGACTAAAGCAGAGAACAACTTACACAATAAGCTCGCAATAAATATATATTTAACTTTGAAAATAGAGGCTAATCATGTCTTACAACACAATTAGGATATAAGCTTTTCTAGAATTCCACACATTTTTCATTAAACTTCTTCGGTCCATGGTATTAAAAGTAGGATCTGACAAGAAATATCTTAATAACATTAAAAAACCAAGTGACTTATCAACCAAAAATAAAAAAAACTGCATGATATTGTTTTCACTTTTAGAATCATGATTTTATGCAGTTAACGCTTTGCAAATTTCTAGAACAAGTTTATTTACTGAAGTTCCTGTGTACGTGATTGAATTAGTAAAGAGAAGGACAAGTAAAACTCCTTTTCTACATAGTTAACTTTGACTTGGCACTAAGGTTTCTTTTACCATCATGATCTTTAAATCTTAGGCCATTGCTTTCCTATTAGTACTATAGAAAATTCTCAAAAGATTAGCAAATCAGATATTTATGAAGGATTCTCCACAAATAAACATGAGATGATATAAAAATCATTCTAACTACATTTAAGGATTGGTTACACAGTACTCATACCAGAAAGTTGTTAAAGTTTACAAAAATTCCCTCAACTTTCAGGAATACCTGCTCATGTTAGCTCTAGTTCCCACATCTGTTTCAACATCACCTCCACATTGAGTTTGTTTAACCCCGAACATCTGAGCTCTATCTTTAACCGTGTGAATTGTCTTCAAGTTTTAGTGCATAAAAATGAAAAGTTAGACAGACCACAAATAACCCTAAGGTGACTCCTGTTCAAAGAAACTTCTATACAGACATAAAATACATAACAGATTAAAAAAGTAAAACAGAAAGTCAGAAACTCACCCTATTTCCTTGTCGCAAAGAATCTACTGTGTTCTCCTTTGACCCCTTAGATCAAATAACACAACTACTCCTGTAAGTTCTGGGAAAACTACAATACTAAAAACAAAAAGCACAGGATAGAGTTTATAACTCTTCAATTAACGAGAAGAAAGAAAACCTTGGTAGCTATGAAAGTAGGCCGAGGCAATCTTGGCTGAGAAACAGTATTCTGCCGCAATTCAGTTGTCAAGGAGAGCTAAAATAAATGGGAAAAAAAGGAAAGGTATAAGTGATGGGAGTATACATGCAAAAAAGATATAGACGAACTACAAAAAATAAATAACACATCAGGTTGCTTTATACACCAATTTTTTTGTCACAAGCTGTAACAACAAATGGAAAGTAATTCCTATTCAGAAGTGGAACGTTAATAGGCTGGCGTTATAGGTTTCAAAGTCTACCTTGTTAAAAAGATCTACTGGTGGATTATACTGAAACCTCTTATCTGTGGGAAAATTGAATTCCTGTAGAGAAGTGGAATAATTATATCAACAGATAAAGTACCTTCACATATTCAAACTAAAAATGTATACCATATCAAGGATCAGATATAATGGATTACCATGGGTATAGTGGGTTCTCGCTTGCTATTCCGAAAGACGCCGATGTCTCCTTTACTTGAAAATATCTATATTCAGACAAAATATGAATCAGAGTTTGGCGATATTAATAATAACTATCGAAGAGCAAGATCCACATACTGTAGTCATTACTTTACCTTTTTATTGAGAGGTCGAGCTTTGAATTTGTGTGTAATTTCAGATCCCTCCTGCTTTGGAACATCTACAGTACTTGGTCTGAGAACACCAAAGACAAGTAGTGTATCCAAACTAAGCAACTAGTATCATCTGAATGAAAATAAAACAGACTATCTACAAGAATTTTCACTTTAAATAAAATTAAGTCTGATCCAGATATCTAACTTGCCCATCAAATGACCTAATAGTTGTTCGCCCGAGTTTGAAAAGAATAATATTTTACCAAGCACAAGTTTAACCTTACTGCACTAAAAGAAGGCTGAACTGAAAAGATCAACTTCAAGATAAAATGTGAATCTTCATATGAAGAGTTCCAGGAGACTATTTCCATAGGGTGAGATAAGAATGCCAGATAAACTCATGAAGAGTCTGAGGTGAGTGTAAAATTAAGATAGAGATCTAAGTTGAGGTTTTCTTTATTCTGCAGCAGGAACTAGACAGTAAATAAATTTTCCCCTGCACTTTGAAGCTGAGTTTTCTAAGAACAGTGAGTGCTCTCACCTTTTGGAGTCTGTGGTGCCATTTTGTGTCACGGAACTAGCCTTAAGTTTGTGCACCACCTGAAATAACAAAATATTAGCTTTTAAGCTTGAAAATCAGATAGTAACTATGTAGTTATATGCAATGCAAAGTTCTAATTGCGTTACTAGGTGCACAGTAGCCACTTTATTTTACTTTTAGACATAAAAATTACAGAAAAATGAATGACAGAAGACATAATATGCAATTTAAATATAGTAATGCTGAGTCAAGATAAACATCAACGATCCACCTTATCAGATTTATCACTAGGTAGAAAGGATGAGGAAGCAGCAGATGAATGTTGCATGGCTCTCTCCGACGTCTTCAAGTGAAACACCTAAGAAGCATTGGCATAATTATGCAAGGCACGTCAGTTGGAAGCAAGTTCTGGGATGTGATACAACAACAAAAGCGAACTGATTAAGAAAAAGGCAAAGCAATATTATTTAACTACTTACTTGAAACTCGGGCAACCGTGGTTTGCTCTTTTTGGGGGGTGGCAATGAAGGAGCCTCGAGAATCTGCAAAGAAAAATATCACATGAAAAAAAAGAAGAGAAGAAACATGGAGAGACTTAGTCAAATAGAATTTCAAGAACCCCATTTTATTAACTGCAAGTACCAACTTTTCTGTTCAAAGGGCGTGCTTTAAACCTATATGTAGTTGGCTTCACTTGCTCTCCTGAATCTGTATTCTTGGGCCTGAAATTTGAAAAGAAGATAGTACTCAGATCTTAGACACTGTTATGTTTTCCAATTTAAAATATATGCTAACCAATCAACATCAATCTGATAAGAAGAAGGTGTGCCTCATCCTTTGCGCCCGATGAGCTGTTTCCAGGTCAGGCTCTCTTGGTACAGTGATCTTCAGCTTAGTATGCGTGGAGTTACCATCAACAGGCCCATCCTGCACGACCATTAAGAAATATTGGAAAACCACTGGTAATAGAAAGTAATCAATTACATAGTGTATGATTGAGTGGAACAGAGAAATGCTCAGCTAGATACACTAAAGCTTTGAGCAAGAAACAGAGACATGGCAATTGAAAGTTCACTGAAAAAGAGTCAGTCCTACTCAAGGGACAACCAAGAGTTTCCCAGGACAAGCTTACCTTTTGAGGTGCTTTGTGCGTCAAACTATATTGTTGCTTTTGACCGGCAACCTGTTTTGCAAGATACATAGATATTGTCAGGAAGTCCTTCGCGAAGAATGCCCAATCAAGAGAATTGAGGAACAAAACATTCTTGTGATATAAATGCTAGTTCAGTAACAATAGCTCATACATAAATACTTGCATGCAAGAAATGTACAAATTAACCTGAATTTCAATATGTACCACAAAGATCCGGAAAAGCATGAAATATTCTAAATACATAGCATAATGAAGAAAATTACAGAAACTACTAAATATCTTACAAATCACAGATATTACTGCATGCATTAGACACAATATGTACATCAACTCATGGAGGCAATAGCTAACGCAATTTAAGGCACAAACATGGTCGACCATATATAGCACAATGAATAATTGAAAAGTTACATTAGAAAAAGAAATATTAAGTGCAAAAAAATCTGTGCAAGTATGCAACCATGTATATAGTCTCTCAAACCAAGCATATCCAAATGGTGACTAACAAAATGATCACTCTGGAAGTCCTTACTCAATCTTAACAGTCTCATCTAACTTTCTATGAAGAACTTCTCCAAACCAATTCATAAAATATCATAAGAATTTGTAAAATAAAACTCCAAAAGCAAATGAGCATCACAAAATCACTAACACGTGCTGTTAAGTAGATAAATACTTAAAGCATTCAATGTAAATATGGTAATCATTTAAAGACCTAATTTACAAAATTAACCTCTATATCAAGATTCAAATCCATCCGAAAAATGTATAAGTAAACAGAGGAATCAAGAGATAAAGAAATGAAACTTAATGCAACCTTATGCAAGTGACCTCCCTCTAACTTTTGTCTCTTGGCAGCTTGAATTCCAACTGAAGAAAGATTGTCCAAGCTTCTATCGCTATTTTGAAGAAATGGCTTCTGAAACCTAACAATAAAAATTGATAAAGTTAACAAAGTATACATTATTTAAGGAATGGAATAGTCATAAAACAAAAAGAAATGGAAATAATGGAGTTAAGAAAGATTTTAAAGGAGAAAAAAAACTGAAACTAAAAATATTCCAAGTGTCCAGGGCTGTAGGTATAAAGAATCAAGGACAAGAACCTCATAAGTATTAAATACAGTATGTCATTATTATAAGATTGCTAATTTACCAACATTACAGAAAAAAAAATAAAAAAAATAGCAAAAACCAGAAGCTCTTATATTTTAAATGTGAGCATAAAGCTTTCAAGAGTAAACTAAATTCTTCAATTTACAATAAAAAATATCATGCTACATAACTAAGATAAAGAACTGAAACCTTTCCATAAATCGATGGGAGCCATTGGCTTCATGTTGTCGATTTTGCTTGGCCAACTGACTAGCAGTAGGTTTCATTAAAGTCGAGCTCTTCGGAATAAATGTCTTGATAGCACTCTTAGTTTTAGCTTTCCGAATATCTTTTTCCATGTGATTATAAAATGTCAAACCTACAAAAAGATAAGATTGTCATAGGGGAATGAGCAATATGGATTATGAAGTTGGAGAAAAGAACATAAGGCAAAAGAAAAATAGTTGAACTAGGTCTAAAAGATATTCCTTCAAGAGATCCAGAAAGTGTCCAAATGAAGTAAAAGACAGGATATAAAGCTAAAACACCCACATGCTCAAATAGGGAATTGCGTCCACTAGAATGCGGAAAGCACATAAAAATAATTCATCTAAATTATGAAATGTATCAACATGCTCTGCTTCAAACAACTCGCTGAAACATCTCATTAAAAAGTTAAATCTCTAGCCCCCAATTCCCTTGCAACAGGCACCGATACTATAGCAGCTGAAGTTAAACCCTTGGGGTTTACTTTAAACATTTTGTAGATTGTCTATCAATCGATCATAGAGTTAGCAAAGACTGCACCGTCCAAACACAAACACTCCTATATAAATTTCCTTTCTGTTTTTTTATATGTATCTTATATCCTTTTATCAATACATGGAATAAACCTAAGCTACTACCAATTATAGTAATAATAATTTAAAATTGATTTCAGAGGTGAACTGATCGTAGGTCTCAAACATAAAGAATCAATTAATTATCACATCACAGAATTTCACCAATTATATGGTTTATTTTTTCTTTTCTTTTTTTTTGGATCCATAACAAGGTATATGTACTTTCTACCTATTCAAAAAAAATATGGTATATGGACTTTCTTAAAATAAACTATAAGGAAAATCATTGCCAAAAATGGATTTAAGATTACAAAAATTTCATATAAAAGAATACCTCTGCATTTTTCATCTAATACAGATAACTCAGGGTCCATGTCAGTGTCCGAACGAGTCGAGGTAGATTCTCTATCTTCCATATCGTTAGGTTTAGGAGAGGTGCTTACATTCTCCCCAAGAATTCCATCCCCCAATTTTAACTTTGCTACAAAAGCTGAAAAGCGAAGAAGAGTATGAATATGAATCACTTAACCAGCAATAACATACTTTATCAGGGAAATAAAGGAGAAAAAAGGATAAAAGACAGAGGATAATTTGTCTTCATGAAGTAAGATAAATTTAAATAACTTCAAAATAAGGGAACTAAACAACAACAAACAGTGACTAATTCAGCATTTCTATGAGAAATACAACATAATTTACTCATTTGAAAATTTTCAACATGAATACCCAAAGAAAGCAATTTAAGTGTGTCATGAGGACATCCCATAACTAAGCTGTTAGTTGCGGATTGAGTGTATCAAACTCCATCGTAGTTACGGTACTATCAGGCCTTCATCAAATTTTGACCAGACAAAAGGACGATCCCACCAGGTGCAATAAAGGTTTCTTTTTAATGGGTAAATCACAAAGGTATCCTTTGTATCAAAGAATGATAGAATACAAAATCAAATAGAAAAAATAACTAAATTGAAATCAAGAAAACCCATACCTTTTCCATATAATTTTTAGGATTTGAACTACATCAAACCCAAAACCATCAAGGTTTTAAATTAAAAAAAAAAAAAAAAAAAAAACTGAAGCAACACAATCGTATCCTGATACAGGACAAGACAGCTTAAAAAATGAACCAAAACCAAAACAAGAAGAAAAGAACCACATTTGCAAGTGAAAATTTTCCCTTTTTTTTTTCTTATTGAAAAATAATTTGCAAATGAAGATTCGAAAAACCCACGTTTGTCAAAATCAAGAAGAAAAAAGAAAAGATGATCATTTGAGGCTCCACAATCAAATGCTTCTACGGAGAAACTATTAAACGAAATTAATCAAACAATTTATCGACATTTCCCAAACCAAAAAAGCAAAAATTTCATCTAAAGAGCATACACACATTGAAAACCAGCTAAAAACTAGCTGCCAAAAATGCTCAAAAAACAGAAGAAGAAAAAGACAATGTCGACAATAAAGATAATAAAAACAAGAGAGATTTTAAAACAAAACCACTCACGAGAAGGCGGATAACTTCCGGCCCTGTCGAACCACATCTCCGCCTCTCGAGCTTCAAGATGCGATTCTTCCCTACTAAAATCGAAGTATCTTGAAGCATCAAACTCGTAATCAAAATCGATTTTCACAGGCAAAAATTCTTCTTCAAATATTTCTTCCATTTCTTCATCCTCCATCTTTCTCTATCTATTCAACAACACCAGATTTCTCTCTCTACTCTCTCTTTCTCTCTCTATCTCTCAGAGGCCAAGAAACAAGAGGAACAGAGAGGTGAATACACCACTGATTTTCTGGGTTTTTTTTTTTTTGCCTTTACAGCTCTAACATCTCTGACCGATCAAAGAAAATACAGCTCTAAAACTCTGATAATCAATACGATTAAACCCTAAATCTGGCAAAAATGTAGAGAGAGAAAGAGAGAGATTTGAGATTTCTCGAAGTGAACGGCGCGGATCTCGTGGAACGCAAAGCGGCAGGAAATGTAAGAACGCTGAGGAGAGAGAAAGTAGATAGAGAGAGGTTTTATAGCGCCGAGGTTAGAGAACAATCTGAAATTTGAATAAGTGGGTCCCACAAAGGATTAATATTAAAATAGACGTTTGGAGAACGTTGCGTGAATCCCAAATGACGGATATGCCCCCCTTCATCTTGTTCTACGCTTCTTCGTACACCGTAAAAATTTGAATTTTTGCGTATAGTAAAAATATTTTAAAAAAAAAAACAAACAATTCTACATTGTAAGAGTAATGTAATAAATCCCTATATAGCCCAAAATTTGGACAAAAAAATATTGACCCAAATGATATGGCAGCTAACATGCAAAATAAATTCGATAAAAAATTCTTTAGGTCATGTTTGGATGATCATAATAGAATGGAGAGTGGAAATCACATTATAACCGTTTGAAAATCTAAATGAGTCATTCACTTTAAAGCGTGACAAATAATTAATTTTCAATATACTTCTGCAAAAAATTTGGGTCATCTAGCATTACTCTTTGTTACAGATATTTACAAATACAAATATTCAGTATAGCAATTAAGGCCTTAAATGTAGCTTTCAATGTTTTTAAAATTCAAACGACTTTGGGATTGAAGCGTCATTTAAGAGAAAGAGGAAGAATTTCATTGTCTTTTTGTGCGAAAATCCGTGATTTCGGTTCTAGAGCTTCATATCGGGAGGCGAAATCCTGCTAAAGACTCCGATATTTCGGCCTTTTTCTGATGATCTGTCGAATCCGTCCTTGTTATTTCGCCAAATGACGAGATCGTCCCAAACGATTTTATTCTCTTTTTCAGATGAGGACAAATTTGTCTTTTTCTAACCAAAAGTGTACGTACGGCAACGCTCCTGCACAGTGTTTTTGAAAAAGAAGAGCTTTGCTGACTATAAATCTGACGGTTCCTAACATCGTAATGCGTGGAAACCGTTGGATTTGGTGTGACCTGTGATTTAATTTTGGAATGACAATAATACCCTTATTTTATTTGCTGAAATGGGTAAGTAAAAGGTCATTTTGGTCACTTTGCAAGTGATTTGATTTTCTCTGTTTATACATGTGGTTTGGTCTGTTAATTATTTACTGACAATAATACCCTTATTTTATTTTGGATTTTGTTAACATGTGGCACATGATAAGTTTTTCGGTTTTGTGTTTTGTTTAGTTTCTTAAAGTTGTCCAAATGAGCTGATTTTTTTATATACATGTTATTTATACTATTTGGATCATATCTAAAAATCACAACAAATTAGTCATTTTTTTTATTTTTTAAAAAAAGGTAACTCACAACAAATTAGTCATTTTCAAGTGGGGTATTGTTTTTACTGTTTATCCCTACTGTTGTAAATAGTTAGAATCAGTCAAGTGAATTTGAGAAGCTTAATTTGGTGCCTGATATATTCTTTGGAGAAATGCATATCTAAGTCCCTCTGTTTCTAATGAAGGAAATGTGAATAAATGTGGTGGTTTATTACTTTATTAGCATTTAACTTAAGAGAGAAAATTAATAATAATTTAAGCTACGTGACATCGAAAGGGTGACCGTTGGATTTTCCTATTTGTTGTGATATACAATCATCCAATGGTCACACTCCAGAGTGTATGTAAGCAATTGGCATGACATATCAGGACTAGCTTCCTTGGATTCTTGATTGAGAGAGATAGGGAGGTTTTGGTACTAAAATGTAAGGGTATTCCAAAGTAGGGCAGGTTTCTATATTAGAAGAAAGAGGCCATGAAGGGGAGGGCTTAATGAAGGACTTTGTAAGACTACGTTCAATGTGATATTTATTTATAAAACATAGGTTTTTTTTTTTTTAACGGAACTATCGCCCAGGTTACAATATGGCATAGATACACGCAGTGGGCGTGTGAGAAGCATAGAGAAATCGCCAAGAACATCATCATCAATGAATATAGAAAATGCACCCACCAACAGGCACCGAGAAACCTCTAATAACAGCGTACCTATATTTATTATCAGATTACATAGGATAATTTAACGGCAATACCACGACCGAAAAGTTTTGACCCCAAATCTCTTACTACCAAAGATTTATGCGAGCGATACACAACCATTGAGCCAAAGGCCCATGTGCAACATAGGTTATTTTTGTGTTACTTATATTTAGTATTACATAATTTTAGTTAGAAAGAAATAACTCATTTTGGTATTGACGCTCTTTCTAGTTTGAAAAAAGAAAGAAGGGAATATAGAAATATAGACAAACTGAGTGGATAGAAGATAATAGTGCTATAAATTTTCTCAATATTTGTATAGCTTCTAGTTATCACAGATTTCTATAGTTATTATCTTACGCTTTATTAATTCCCAATTATAAATATAAACAAAAGTGTAGGAAAGGTATTATTAACGACTTCAAAACATCATGCACAAGAGACTTATTTATAAGTTGTTTCATCATTACGCACAATAGCATCCCACTCGATCACAATAAATTTTATCTTAAAATTATTGGATTTTTGGGATGACTGACTGGATTTTGTGAACTTCAATTTTTCTGCTAAAAACTATTAGGGACATTATGCCCACTCAGTTACCTCTAGATCTGTATAATTATAATATTGACAAACTTTCTATATGAGCTTGAGTTTTTAAAGGAAATGTTTGTTCAACAAAAACATGTAAACTTCCAATATTCTCTTAACTTTATAAACCATGAAAACTTTTATCCTACTAAAATATTTTATAATTTAAGAAAATAAAAACTTGATTGGTCATCTTGATTTAAAAAATGTTGTTTGAACCAAAGGTTTTGGGACAAAATCCAAACCGAATGGATGTGGGGTCCACGTCAATTGTATCCAAGCACTGAAATTTGGTAATGGTGTTCACTTCACGTTGATTTATCACAAAAAATCAGTTCATTCTAAAACCTCTAATCCTATCAAAAATTAATTAGAAGTCCTCACCATTTATTTTTTAGCATTGATTTTCAATCAAGTTTCAATCAATTTTTAAAAGAGTTAAAAAAATTTAGAATAGACTGATTTTTTGTCATAATGATCTACATAGTAAAATGAACACTATCGTCAAATTTCAGCCCTTCGATAAGACCCCACAACACCAATTATGTTTGGGTTTTGCACCAAAATCATTCGGTCTGAACAATAGGGACATGTCAATTGTCAAATTAGTCATTGGATTCTCTTGTGCATTTTGTCCCAAGTCATTAACCTTTTTTGCATGTAAGTCCAGGTGTCAACGGGTTGAATCCGGCCGGCACCACTGCCAGTGTACCTAAAAACCCGTACCACATTTATTTACAGAGCGACACAGTTCGTAGTCCCATCGGTTCTGATTTGTTTCAGTTCTGAAAAAAGAAAGTGGTACTTGATTCAGAATTGAATATAAGTTATAGTTGTCGTCGGTTTTTAGATCCCAATGGACCTACATATCGGTTCCGATTCAAGTACTGGAACAGGTTGTCTTCAATCTCTTGTATTGATGTAATCAATAATTACTCAGATTCACTTCATGGTTTTATTTGGTACCGGTTTAATTGTCCAAAATAAGAAATAAAAAATTTGTCTAGAATTGGAATTTAAAATCAAGTTTAAATTTTGAATTTTTTTTTTGGGTATTTTAGGGTTTAGTCCCTAGTTGATAATTGAAACTGGGTTTCATCCCTTCATAATCTAAAAAGCTGATGTTAGTTCCTTTTTGGATGGAAAAATACAAATCCCTGTTAAATGTTGCACGTTTTCTAAACATGTGTGGTTTCTGGACAAAACTACCCCTCATGTGTTTAGCACGTAAAGAACTTAAGTAAAATCAATTATATATATCGAAAATGCCCCTCTCTATTTAACGGCTAGGGTATTGCAATGTGATCGACGATCACAACGATCACAGTTAAGCTACAAATATGATCGTTATCTTCTTATTCAGATCCTATAAATAGGATTAATGGCTGAAGTTAAAATTGCCAAGTTTGAACCTTTATATTTCTTGTTGAAAAGCCTAAAATTTCTCTAACAAAGGGAAAATTCAGGTTCTTCTTCCTCAACTCCCAGTATTGTTCATCTTGTTTTAAAATGGGAGGTGGTGAATCAAGCATTTGCACTAAGGTATGTTAGGATGTGAAAATCAAAGATTACTCACTCTTTTTAGCATTTCATGTCAATCTAATTGGTTAGTGCGTAGCTTCAATCTTTATCAATGGAGGAGGATGAACCGAAAAGGGATGTAATTCAAATTAATATATTTACAGAAGGGATTTAAGATTAATTTAATTTTGTATTCTCTAATCTATTTTAACAAATCAAACATTTGTAGAAGGTGGTGAATAATCAAGCATTTTCACTAAGGTATATTAAGATATAAAAATCAAAGATACCTCACTCTTTTTAGCATTTTATATCGGTCTAGTTGGTTAGTGGCTTCAATCTTTATCAATGGAGGAGGATGAACAGAAAAGGGATGTAACTCAAATTAATGTATTTACAAAAGGGATTTAAGACTAATTTAATTTTCTATTTACTAAATTATTTTGACAAATTTTCTAATGTGTAACCACCATAGCAAACTATCCTTCAACTAACCTGGGAGAAACTTCCTCTGCTGTCATAGAGATCTCTACGGAATTACCTCGAGATGAAGATCTGAGCCCACAATCTTCTTCTCCACCTTATGAACTTAGTCAAAGCCTTCTCTTTTTTTTCTCTCTAGTATACATTCTTAAGCCTTCAAATCAACACGAATCAGAAAACCTAGAACTAAGGTTTCCACTTCGATAGGGTTTAGATGAACCCTTTTTTCCTTCGAGCAGATAAAGTTAGCTCAAGTTGTCTCTTCAACTGCTTTGATTGAACGTAATCTTCCTTTCAACTTAACACACGCCGTCGATCGCATTGCAAGACCTCAGCTGTTAGATAGATGGGGGCATTTTGGGCTTAAAGATGTAAGGTTAATTAAGTCCCTTGCATGGTAACATGTGAGGAATAATTTGGTCCAGTAGGCACACGTGTTTCCAAAATGTGTGCCATTTAACAGTTTCAATCTAAAAAAGGACTAATGTCAGCTTTTTAGATTATAGAGGGATGAAACCCAGTTTCGATTATCAGCTAGGGACTAAACCCTAAAATACCCTTTTTTTTTCAAAGAAATATGATAAGTTTATGCCTAGGATCTTTTTATTAGGGATGTATTAAACGGGTGGCGATTGAGGAGGGGATAAGCAAAGACTCTTTTTTCTGGGTGAAGTGGGCAATATTCTGTTGGTTGATGATTAGGCTGAAATTCATAGGACGTAGGTTTTACAACGTCGCCTTCCACAGCTTTTCCCTTGAGTAGTATGGTTCGCCGGATCGGCCAATCTTGCGCGGAATCGGCTTGAACTGTTCCGTCGGACTACATCCTAACCCAACTTGTTGTGGGATCAATTTAATTCTGACAATTTTTCTCTCAATTGTTACAGGATCAACCAGATTAGCTTGTCGATTCGGACAATCCATGACAACACTATTCCAAAAACGAAATTAAAGAATAATTGAACAGGGTCATGATCGGTGGGATCGGCTTGACTCGTCCGGTCCGACTTGGCAGAATCGAATATTTGCGAATTTTTTTATTTTTTAATCTTTTTTTGGATTCGTGTTAGGATCGAGTGGGTTCGATCGATCCCGCTGAATCAAGTTGTCATTGGTCACTGTCGATCCAATTAGCGATCTCAAGTCAGCGAACCATGTTGAGTAGTCAAATGATCTTTAGCTTCTTATTCTTATTATTAATTCTTTGGCTCCAGCCCTTATCAATAAATCTTATCTCTTTAGAAAAACCTCTGGTGACATTATTATATGGGAAGCATCATATGACAATGCGCTTGGCAAATTGCCATTGTCTAGTCTCTTTAAATTTTAGATTGAAAATCCATTACAATAAGCTACAATGATTTTTTATAGACCTGCTTCGTACACCGTGAATATTCGTAAATGTAAAAATTTATGGTTTTTGTAGGTGCTAATTAAAATTCTATAAATTAGAAAAAAAATAATAAAAAATTTTGATTATTTGTTTTGTAAGCTCATTGTAAATCCTATCAAATATTTGTTATTAGATGCCCTCATCAATCATCTACAAACACATAATAAACCGTGAACTTTCGCATTTGTAAATATTCACGGTGTACCAAACAGAGCCTTAATAGTTAGGGTTTTCAAAATAAAAAATGTCAAATTATGTTAATATTTAAAAATTTCAATCATTGTTTTTTTTTTTTTTTTATCAACTAATTTCGTTATGATCAATGTTATGCAAATAAACTACCAAACAACAGTTTAGGAGATAGCCTCGCAAACTAAATTTGTGCGTATATATACGGGCACAAAATAATTACGAGGTTCAAACACGCCCTAATTTTCTAATTAACATTTTAGGAATAGGAAAATCTTCATGTAAGTTATTTGCAAAAGCCTTCTATGACTTTTAACATAATACGAAAAACAAATTCATGCATATATATATATAGGAAAGTGCAAAGGGAGGTATCTTCTTATGTTTGCCATCAACGGTTAGGACAAAGGAAGGTATCTTTTGCATCAATGGCTAAGATATAACACAATCTCTACACTAATTGAAATATCTTTTTTATATTGAATTTTTTTTTTTTTTTTGGCAAACCTTAATCTCTTTTACAAGGTATTGACCCGTGCCGGAGGCACGGGGATATACCTAGTATATATATATAGGAAAGTGCAACACAAGAGCTTTCATCAATCATGATTACTTTCACATATTATCACATTAATTTTTTTAATATTATCAAACTTTGTAAATGCATGCATGTACTAGTTAGTAATAAATGTGAAACATGGTTAATTACTTTTAATAAGAGTAATATTATTACGGCAAGTACTCATGTTGGGTCCACATGAAGATAGTCTAATGGTTCATTTTTTATGGTGACGGTCACCTCGCCATATAGATATATCATCTTCACCAAAACAATATCATTCTAAAATTTAAATCTTTTAATTCCTTCACTTACATAATGGTTAAATTTTAAGTAGTTTAATTTATTGTTAAATATTAAACATTAATTTTTAAGACATTATTAGAAGTTTTAGACTGATATGATTTTTCGGTCACCTGATTTACACAATGAAAAAATTATCCCAACAAAAATCAATTTATCTCCATGTGAGTCCCGCAAGCCACAATGTACTAGCATTACTTCAACTTTATATCATATTGGCAAGTAAGTTCGTAGATCCAGAGGATTAAAGTACTATTATAGCTAAAAGTATGATTATTGCATCTGTTTGTGATTATGAGAAATTACATACTTTAAGGTCTGGACCACAATTTTCTGCAATTAAAAGAAGAGCAAAAGGGGGAGAAGAAGCCTAGGTATATGTTGTACCATAAAAAGAAGACAGCAATTTGTTAGTTCATTTAAGTCGAAGTCTATATTTTCATCATTGAACTCTCTTTTAACAGAATCCTCATTGTCTCTCCTTTTTCCTTCAAAATATGAAAATGTGGTAGTTGGAACTGTGTTATGGTGGTCCTGTGTCCTCATAAGTAACCCAAAAGAAGGAAAAAGAAATTTTGGAAATTCTAATTCCACCCTATACATTTCTCAACACATCGCACTTATTGTCACACCTCATTCATATCAATTTACAGACCCACGTAGGGATGATCTAAAAATTAATTTTTTATAAAGAATATTTACTCATTATTCTAAAATTTTTAGCATGAGATCTTCTCGTTATTTTAAGTTTGTGTTTGATTGCATTTGATTTTTACATAATTAGGTTTGGTTCGCGAAAACAACACAAATTTCGTGGTTTGTTTACAATTTGAATTCCATAGAACTACGGGACCGCTCATTTAAAAGCGTGACAAATAATTAGTTTTCAACTTAATTTTATAGAATAAGCTTTATTAGCTCCCTAAAGAATATACTTCCGTATAACTCGTGAAATGAACTTTTCAAGGAACGCATATCTTTGCAATCAAACTTAACCTTAAAAATTTAATCCCAAAGAATATACTAGTCCATTTCATATATTATAGTTCTAACTACTTTTTGGTAGAGTTAAAAGTTTTAGAACAACTTAATTTTATGTGGAGATGATTTAGCTGATGAGAAAATTATTTTGACAAAACAAAAATCGTTAGGATCATCTTAACTTGTAGCTTATAAACGAGTGTAAACAAAGTGTAACAATAGTGGACTGCGTAGAAATAAGTGGTGGGGGTGGAAGTAGATTTTCACAAACAATTAATTTTTTGGTTGCAAATATTGGGAGTGAGTGCTACTTTGTGCACCCACTTTACAAGAGGGTGCACATCACCAATAACTATCCAACCCTTTATTGTAATGTGGGTGATGGCAGTGATGTGCACCTTCATGTAATGTGGGTGCACCCTCATTTAATGTGGTTTTAAAGGGCTACCACCTTCCCTAGCTTGACAAGTGTCAACCAGTGTTGGGTTGAGCATGAACACATGCCACATCGATTATATCAGCCTTTTGATGCAGCTTGTATGTTAGCAAAGTTGGATTTCCAACCACCAAGTTCACATGGTTGGATCCTAAGTTCAAGGGAAATGTGAACCCATAATTCAAATTTTGAAATTTGAAGGGGCAGAGTTTGGAGGGATTATGATCCAATGTGTCGAGGACCACCTGATTTTTGGGACCACTTCAACATTTTTTTTTATATTATCCAAAAAAAACTATAAAAGTATTATTATTGCAAAAAATTAAGTAATCCTGCCTGCATGGAACTCCGGGTTGCTAACGGTCGGTTCCAGGTTTTGGCCAGGTTACGCATGTAACAACTATGGTTCATATCGGTTCTAGTTCTGGTTGTCAAATAGGTAACCCCTTCGAACCAATATAAGTCATAACCTGTTTTGGTTCTAGTCATGTGTCGGGTAGGGCCGCCCTTGGCTGTAGGGAATGTGCGAGCAAAACGTTGCTTTGGAGCCCTAAAATATTTTGTGAATGAAGATGATCCTAAGTCCAGCACTAAAATACCCAAAACCCACTTAGGCTTAGCATAGGCCAAAAATCTTGGCCCAGCCCAAGGCTAAAAATACAAGGAGTAACCCATTAGTTTAGCTTGGATGTAAAATTACAGCATGGTCCAAACCAATCCGGCGGCTGGCCCCTTGTTAGCAATTCGATATACGGCTAAAATTCGGGACAGTAAAAGAACGAGTATTATTCGGCTCATAAGATTGGTAATACAGTCTAAAATTCGGTTAAACACTTGTCATACGAAAATATTCGAGTTAGATTTAATTCATTTTTAATACGTTTCACATGTAAATATTCGACAGTAAAAATTCGGCAATGGGCTAAGTCTTTTAGATGTTTTATGGTGTTCCGAATATGTCCGTCCAAGAGTGAAATAGAGAGAATTAGGGTCCTTGGGACGAAGAGGGAAACAAAGAAGGGTCCTTAAACAATTAGCTAGGGTTTTTTTATATTTTTATTTTTTGTATTTTTCATCCACTTTATTTGGCAATTCTATTAAAACGTCATTTAAACGTTTTAGCTAAAAAAATTCATGTATTATTGATTAGGTCTCATTTAGACATAAGTATTAAACACGTATGATTTCTAAGAAGGGGCTAGTCTGGTTTTGGCATAAATATATTATTTAGAAGGGAAGCGATCCTAAAGTAGCTACGAGCAATGTTATTAGTATCACATGATTCGGATTCAGATCGTACGATTCGTATCACGATTTGGGTCTCAGATACGAGTTACAATATGTACTCGCTTTTGACTATGAATATGAGATTCATAAGCGAATCGGCGATTCAAGTCGACTTCGACTGATTCAAACATCACACTTAGCCTATTTAAAAGGGAAAATAATTTTTGGACTGACATTTTACAAAATCTACGCCAAGTGCTTATGTGGTAGGATGTGACCTACCACTTTTCCCTTCCTAAAAGTGTTTTGAAGGAGTTTTCAATTTATGTAGCAGTGAGATCAACTATGCCACATAAACGTCGAGCATTGCTTTTGTAAAACGGTCGGTCCAAAAAGCATTACTAATTTAAAAGAGGGGCAATAGAGGAAACCCCTCGTGACTAACCCGGCCGATAGGGTTAAAACCCATCTTTTTTTTCAATATTTTTTTTATTTCTAAACCAAAAAGTTGGTCCCACATGGCTTTTGGGGGCTTTATACATCAAAAGATCTAAAATAACCCATTGTTTAACTTTGTCAGAGAGATCCATACTCTATTCAGCTCGAAAGGTGAACCATACTTTTTATTTGTATGAAAGTTGAAAGTGAAATTTATAGTTGCTTATCAAATGATTCAAAATGTAACTAAACACCTGATCATTTAATGAAGATTTGTATTTTGGCCGTTACATGTAAAAAAATATGTTACATAATTACTTTGTAATTATTGACTTCTAAACGTATACATGTGTGCAAGAAAATCATTCTATTATAAAGAGAAGCGACCCTCCAATAATTTAGGGAGGCCGTAACTTCTAGTTTCCTTCTACCAGTGTCTTAGAAAAAGAAAGTTTATCTAGCTACCATATCAGCCTTCTATTAGCTTAAAATTAGTCGATTTGGAACTGGCTTCATCCAGTATATTTATGTAACGAGAACACATGCAACAAATATGCACATACACTTGTAACAATATATATTTAGGATTCAATATATACTTCAATATTCCCTTTCAAAGCATAGGAGCTTTCACATTATCGACAAATGCATTAACCCATGATGGAAGAAGATTGAAGGAGAAACAAATTAAAGGAGCCTGCAAAAATTCAACAAAAAGCTAAAATTGACTTCCAAAACAAAAATCAAATTCAATGCAAGGAGATGCATTTAAAAGGTAAAACAATTTATATATATAGATTCCAAAACTATTATATTCCCAGTGAAAGATATATCAATCAAATTATGTTGTTGGTTAAGTCATGAGTCCATGACACGCAATCCAATCAAGAGAAGAAGTGATGAGAGGGAAAGCAGCTAATTAATTAATAGCTTTGTTGTGTTTTGTATAGCTTCAATTCTAAGGGTTGGGTTTTTGGTACCTCTCAGTGACGATTGATTTATTAAGAAGAAGATGGAAGAAGAAGACAAGTAAAGTTTTGCCTGCTTGTGCATAGTTGAACATTATTTAGATTATAAGGCTATAGGCAGGCTTGAAAGATACTTCAAAACCTAGCCGGCCAACTCATATATAGGACCCAATTTGATATGTCTTGTGGTCTTATAAGTACTTTTAAGGACACAAGCGACCAACTTCTCCAATGACCACAAACATCAACATCCATCCCCCACTCTCTATCTATCTATCTATCTATCTATCTATCTATCTATCATTTGAGGATATGGTGGGGGCATGTTAGCTGAATTCTGAGTACTCTATATACTTGGGCTTGGCCTCGGACTTCATTGGGTTTCATAATTTTCGGCAAAAGGAAAAAAAAATAGAAAAAATAATACGTGGCCTTCATTGAATGACCACTTTAGACGTTAAAATTATGTTTATGTTACGGTTATTGAAGTTGAAAAAATTTATTTTATTTTTATTTAATTATTAAATAATTTTTTTTAATAAAAATAGTGGTATTGTCTGTTTTTTTTTTTTGTTTGTTTAAATATGATACGCCATGCACCACCTCTTCAAACCATTCTCTCTCAACCGCTTCAAAGATTCTGGTTACCAGTTAGCCTGAAAGATTTGTAGTGATTCAGTGAGTTTATGTTGTGTGGTTTTGGGATCATGAAAAAGGGTCCCATTTTTTTTAAAAAAAATGAATTTTGTGGTGGACATGAGGAAGGACAAAACAGGAATTTGGTTTCAAGTGCCGGAGGAGTGTGAGACAGAGAGAGGAACAAAAGCCAAAAATAAGAGAAGAGAAAGTGAGCAGATTCTTCTTCTAATTGCTCAAGATTCCTTGGGGACATCAAAATTAAGCGGACAATCCTATCACCAAAAAACAAAAAGTAGTGACATCAAATCCAATATTATTATTTATTAAGGGAAATTATGAGGAGGAACACAACGTACACTTGGGGACTTCTCTAATTCAAAGCCACATAATATAGAATAATGCTAGAAGTATTTTCAGGAAGTACTTTCAGGATGACTTTCAAGACGACTCCTAAGATGAGGTGCCAAGATCTGTTTGTGTAAAGTTAATTTTTACTTTTTCAAGTTTTCCAAGAGTACTTCTAACATTATTCCATTATATATATACTGATGGGCTGCACGTGGATGCACATGTTATTATTATACACGTTAGGTGAATTCGTTCCTAATCCATCTCATGTCAAGGTTGTGTTTTATTGCAAATGAAGGAGTTTCATGGAAATGTCTTCATTTCCACCTATATAATTTTTTCTTGGATAAGAGGGAACTAATCTTTATTACAAAGCGGAAATACAGTTTAACAAAAGTAAGTGAAAAGCACAGAAAAATTGCCATGAATAAATAGTTTGCCACTAACGAACGCAAAAAAATAAAAAATATACCACTAAACGCAAAAAAATGCCACTACGAAGCAACACTACCACAAACGCAAAAAGACAACCGAACGGTTGCTTGCAAGGAAGTGTATCTCACATATATAATTACATTGAAGATTTGTCACGCTTTTGAGCCATGTTAGCAACTCAATTAATAATGGAATTTGTGTTGTTTTAGCTCACATCGACTCATTTTAGTGTGATATAAAGTCGTATAAAAGTGACTCTCGCTAAGATATTTCCACTCATACTGATGACCTATTGGCCGTAAGTTGGAGTGGGTATATTATAAACAATTACTCAAGCTGGTTTTGATGATGATATTCTTCTCACTATGTAGATCATCTTCGCTGAATATCAACTAATTCTAAAACTTGTAATCCCATTATTTATTAATGCGACTTAACTGTAAAAATGAATAATTTAATTATTATTAATTTTTAATAATTGCTTAATAAATTTACAAGTTTTAGGGTGAGTTAATTTTTTGTGAGGATGTTCTCATCACTATATCGATTATCATCACTTAAAATCAACCTTTGTTTCATCTTTATATAGGCCCTACATGTCATTGTACCCAAGTAATATAACGATGATGTCAATATAACGATATCAATAAAACTGCTCTCTTATAAAAGGGTCAGGTTATATAGCCCCTTTATATAACCCCTCGCTTGTGGGGCCTACATTTAATGTATCCGAGAGCTGATCTTTAGAGAGGATGTTCTCCTCACTATGCACTTCCTCATATTCAAAAATCAGCTCGTTCTAAAACTTTTAACTCCTTCAAATTAGCCCTTAAATATTTTGCAAGTTTTAAACTTTTATTTTGACCGTTGATTTAAAATGGGTAGATTTGAGGTTACAAATTCTATATCAGGTAGATTTAAGGTAACTATGTTCTCTTCATCGCGTAGATCATTTTCTCCAAAAATCAACCCCTGAATACATTTTATGTAAGCCCTACAAGCGATGGGTTATATAAGGGGGCTATATAACCTCACCCCTTATAAAAATGTCCAATTATAAACAATAGTTAATTTTAAAAAGAGTCCAGATTAGAGTACAATGTTATTTGTACATTTTATATGTACAGTGACATGTAGGGCCCACATCCCGATGATCTAAGGGCTGGTAATTTTTGATAATGTTCTCTTCACCTTGTAGATCATCCTCACCAAAAATCAAATCATTATAAAACTGGTAGTCCCATTAAAAATTGACTTTTTTTTCTCATCGTTCATTGTTCACCGTTAATTTTTAATCAATTTTTCATCAATTTTTGATGAGGTTAAAAGTTTTAAAATGATATGATTTTTGGTAAGATGTTCTACTAATCTTGTAGATCATTCTCACAAAAAATTAGTTATTAGTTCCTCACTATGTGGGTCTCACAACTAATGTAAAAATAACGATGTACAAATAAGGCTGTACACGGATCCGTTCTGTTTTAAAAATCCTACATAATATATATGATTTCGTGTTTAAAATAGTTTAAGCATTTACCAACTTAGTCGAGAATCAGTTCCAATCCAGTCCGTTTTTCAATATTTTGGTTCCAATCTTAAATATATTTAATACTTATATACAATATTTTGGTTTTATCTTAAATTTTTTTTTTTTTAAGAGAAAATAAAGAGCTTTTGTTAATCTTAAATTTAAGAATGTCCGTTCAATTTTTTTATTTATTTTTTATCGATGGAATGATGAATTTATTGAAAAAGAAAGATCACAAGGAATGCTTGAGGAAAATCAATACATCCGTTCATTTTTTTTATATAGACAAATACTTTCTGCACCTTATTTTAATCGATCAATTGCGGTCGATTATACTCTTGTTTCACGAAAATAAAACTAAAGAAGGAACCGGTTTTGGGGAACCAAAAGGATTCAAAAAAAGTTGTAAAATGGCGGCAACATGGTTTGGCGCAATTAAGG
Source organism: Macleaya cordata (assembly GCA_002174775.1). Classification (NCBI taxonomy): domain Eukaryota; kingdom Viridiplantae; phylum Streptophyta; class Magnoliopsida; order Ranunculales; family Papaveraceae; genus Macleaya; species Macleaya cordata. The sequence continues at coordinate 983,800 of MVGT01002446.1, forward strand.
TGAGAAAGATTTAAAACTAACCAAAAGTGGGGTCACGTAGGTCCAAAGGTTCCATCACCGTCCATTCCGTGCCATACGGTTAAAAATAGCCGTACATTATACTCTCCCCTATTGTAAGCTTGTAATAAAACCCATTGAATACATGTTTTTTTTTTTTTTTTTTTTTTTTTTTTTTTCACAAAGTGCTATTTTTGCATCCATTTTGGTGAATATAGATGATCTATTTCCTCTCCGACTCACCTAAAGTAAGTTATTGAATTATTTTCATGCGGACTTTTCCTGATCAGAGTGTTTCTCAACTTGGGTCTCCTTTTAGAGCATCCACAGTGGTTAAGAAAAAAAAATTGAATTTAGAGAAAACGTAGCACAATAGAGGGATGACAAAATGCATTTTAGCATAAGAGAGAAAGTGGTAGGCTAAATTTAGCCTTTTCCAAATGAATTTGGAGAAAATTTACAGAGCGGGCACCCTCCTTGGGCAGGGTGGGAGCACACCGCCCAACTCCAGGCGATGTGCAGGGTGCCCGACCCCCATTTTTTTTTTTTAAATTTGTAACCCTTGTGATTTAATCCTAACCCTAAATTCTTAATCAAAACAGTCTGAAGTTTAAACAGGATTGTGGGACATGGATGGGATTTTAAAAAAAATGTATGGAGGGGAAGGGCGGGGGACACAGGCCAGCCCACCAGGCAACCTCCCCTAACATGCCTAACCTTTTTTCGTAATTTTTTTTTAAATGGACTGATTGACAACTCCTCTGCTAAATCTACAAAGTAGTTGGCTAAAATGCATTTTAGCCAACGATCATTGTCCATAGTCTAAGTATTACTCATTTTTTAAATAATAATTAAAAATGGCTGAGAATTAATTTCCAAGCTATAAGCTTTAAAAAGTTTAAAATCTTATCTAAATGCATATAAGGGTTCACAAATGGTAAAATCATTGAGAGTTGGAATCGAAGACTTGAGTTCAAAACATCTAATAATAATAATAAAGTCTTAAACCTCATTAAGTTATCTGTCCAAGGCCAAACACCCTTCTATTTTGGTAAAAATACAAATTATTGTACACGTTTTAGATGTTACGGAATCAGTTCGATTCGGGTGGATAATTCATGAAAAAAGAAAATAAAAGTTTGGATTCGACTAGGATCGGCTAGGGTCTTTAATCGTCCGGTACAATTTGGTGGGATCAAATGTTGGGATCGGGTGGGATTGACCAATCCTGTTAAGCCAATTTGAGATAGGTCAATTCTGATCCAGCTACCAATTCTGAGTAGGCGAACCATGGACCGATCAGTTTGTTCGTTGCAAAATTACTACGGGCACCTAGAAAAAAGAAAATCTAATTATTGCTAAGTTGGTGTGAGATAAAAACACATATTTTGCAAGCGTGCAAATGATTTACAAGAATATTTTTATTAAAAAAAATGCACAAATAAAATATGTGTCTATTTAAGAAAACACATTTTTCTTATATGTGCATAAACTAAATACTCATGCTCGTTAATAAATGAAAACATAATCTCACTCGTAAGTGTTTTTGTTTACAATTGACGACGCGTTCTATTAACATATTAACAATAATAAAACACTATTTACATCATAAATGTCGTTACAATTACCACTATAAAATCCCATGAATTGCGTGATGAAAATAGATAAAAATAATTTATTTACGTGGATGTTAGCGTAAATATACAGATTGGCGGTTAAACTTATATAATTAAGTTGGTGGCTTCTTTTCGTCTACAATAGACTTTTCTTCGTCTATTGATGATAACTTCTCTATGTCATGTCTAGTGCTTTTGCTTTTCATATATTTATGACAGTTTTTTGCACTTCTTATACACTCTTACTAGCTATCTATCTATAATTGCTTGTTGTAACATAGGCAATAGTTTCATACTTCCATCTACCAAAAAACTAAAGGGTCAAGTTATATAGCCCCTCGCTTGTGGGGCCCACATTTAATGCATTCGGGAGCTGATTTTTGGAGAGGATGTTGTCTTTACTATGTACTTCATCGTATTAAAAAATTAGCTTGTTCTAAAACTTCTAACCCCTTCAAATTAGCCCTTAAAAAATTTGTAAGTTTTAAACTTTTATTTTGACCGTTGATTTAAAACAGGTAGATTTGAGGTTATAAGTTTTAGATCAGACTGATTTCAAGTAAGTATATTCTCCTCACTGTGTAGATCATTTTCTCTAAAAATTAGCTTCTGAATACATTTTATGTAGGCCCCACAAATAAGAGGTTATATAATGGGGCTATTTAACCTGAACCATAAACTAAAAATTAAATAAAGAAATAAATAGTATAAGGACATTTTGGTTAATTTCAAAATTTATCGAGGTCAATTTAGCTAAAACCAACACAATTCTAAAAAAAAAATCCCAACAAGATCCATCTTCTCCCTGTCAAGGAACGGCGCAAGTTTCTCTCTTTAGCTTCTCATCACCCCAACCTATAACCAACACAAAAACAACACTCCTCGCTCACTCCACCAAAAACCCATAAAAAAAAAAAAAAAACTCTCGTCACTCGCACGCTCCGCCGGCACAGCCGGACGGACACCCCAAAGCGTCAGTTTCCGACTATACCCATGAACCATTTCCGGCATTAATATGACCCAAACCCGGTTCCGACGAACCCCAAATCCAGAAAACGAAGAAGAAGACTCCATTAAAATACCCTCCTACAGTGGTGGAGGAAGAGTGACGACCGCCATGAGAATCATAGTTCCGTTACAAGGTGTAGTTCAAGGTAGAGGTGGCCTTGTTTTAGGGTCTGTAATTCCTTGTGCCCTCTTTTACTTCCTTCAACTTTACCTGAAACGAAATCGTTCTTCTTCTTCTTCGCCGTCTTCTTCTTCTTCTTCTCAATCTCCTCCTTCTGGGTCTTCTCCAAATCCTTTATCTCCATCTCCATCTTCAGGACACCTTTCAGAAGTTACTGTTTTACATCGCTCTTTATCTCGTACTCATCTCTCTCCTAGAGGATCTTCGGGTCCTGCTTATATTTCTTCTAGGGCGAATTCGATTGCGAAATCTGCGGATTCACCTTATTATGCTGGACTTAGGAAGGTTTCTGAAGATCCATACGATGCTTTGGAGAATCCAAATGGGGTTATACAACTTGGGTTAGCTGAGAATAAGGTTAATTCTCTCTCTCTCTCTCTCTCTCTCTCTCTCTCTCTCTCTCTCTCTCTCTCTCTCTATTGTTTCTGTATTAAATGGATTGAGTTTTTGAGCATATCTGATGGTTTTTGGTGGTTGTAGTTATCGTTGGATTTGGTTCGAGATTGGCTTGTGGAGAATGTTAAGGATTCCATGCTGGGTGGAAGTGGGGAATTGAGTATAAGTGGGATTGCGACGTATCAGCCATTTGATGGATTGACAGAGTTGAAAGTGGTAATGTGGATTGTTTGTTATTGTTTGATTGAAATTCTTTTGATTTGGTTTTGATTTATGGATTGATGGTATTGCTTGTGGATCTGTTTTATGCGTTGTTTCTAATCTAGTTTTTTTTTCTCTTTTTTCTTTTTTGACTTACATTATTCACATTTTTGTGTGTTATTAGATATTCTTTGTAATGATTTTCGAATCCTTAATTGGGAATCTAAAATGGTTTTTGTCTATTTGATATTGTGGTCAACTCTAAGGGGTGACAAAATAATTTATGGGTTGAGTAGATGAAATTTCGAATTAGTAGCTTAAACATAAAAAAAAAATCATAATTGAATAACTTTGGGTTTTATATGCAAAAGTTATAGGAATTTCTCGAGCATTTATTATGTATTGGATAGTTTGTGCTTGGTATGAAATCGAAATACATCACGATTATAGAAGCAAGTGCTATAATGCTTCTATATCAAAATAAAAGTTCTCATCGTTTTTTCTTTATCCCTGAGTATTTGTACTTTCTTAGGTGGTTGAATATGGGTTATTGGACGAATGAAATTTGCATAATTGGTTATTTTTGTGTTAAAGCTTTCCACGACGCTAAGCTTCTGGAAGCTGTTTCGATATGTGATCATTTGGTAGTAGGAAATAGGAAATTATGTATATAAAGGAACTGTATAGAAATTATATACATGACATGGTACAAACATTTTAGTTCTGTGTTTTTTTGGCGGGGTTACCTTGTACATTTAATCATTCATACTTCCTGCATTTCTTGTTTTTCTTTCTTATCTGTGCTCAAACTTAACAAGCAGATTTAGATTTAGTTCACATGAATGTTTACTTCTGGCATGTCGATAAGTCCATGGCCTAATGTTTTTGTTTTAAATGGTCTGGGCGTGCTTAAATTACTGGTAAACACAACAAATACTCAGAAAGGGGTATTACAATTGAGTAAATAATATCTTGAAACTGTACTGGAAGTTATGGTAAGCATATGATCAGCATGAACCAAAACCTCAATTTCTATTAAGTTTTAGTTGAGAATCTTGAGATGTAGATACATTAGGAGGCATAGATTCACACTGCTCGCATTGGTAAACAATACACCACTGTTATGGTATAGTTCATTTTCTAGTTGGCTGGTTGAGGATTTTTCGTGTGCGAGAACAAAATTTTCCTTGGTCTGCAATCTGCAAAGACATACCCTCTATCAGAAGCTTCTGTCCTGTATGCCATTTTGGCAAGCTTGATGATTTTTGGAGGATTGAATACTTATATAGAAGGCAATCTGAGAAGCTTCGACATCCGATTGTTGAATTATCTTAAGATTGCTTGACATCGGTGACATGTCCGAAAAGGAAGGACAAGCTGTTTTACTTCATTGAAGGACTTAAGCATTTTTTATGCGGGTGGATCCAAATGATCACAAAATTAAGATTCTGTTTCCAATAAAAAAAAATTAATGAAGATTCTGTTGTTACAACTTAATGAAGACTGTCCAGTCCAATCACCCTCTTTTTCCCCATTCTCTTTTGTTTTAAGATTTAGGGCGGATTGTCTTATCTGTTCAGTTTCACATGTCATATGTTCCAAGGCCGCTTTGGAAATGGATCTTCTTACCAGATTGTATGAACATATAATGTAATTTATGATGGAACTTTAAACCCTTTTCGCTTTCAACTTTCAAGCAGCATTAAGGCTGTTTTGCTAAAGAAGGAATTTAATCACAAGTTCGATAAAAAAAGAAGGAATTTAATTGCAAGGGCATTTCTTTAATGGAACTGTTTATTTTTAATTTCTTCACTAATCGTATCATTTCTGCAGGCCGTGGCAGGATTCATGTCCGAAGTCATGGATAGGTCGGTTTCTTTTAGCCCATCCCAAATGGTATTAACAGCTGGCGCAACCCCTGCAATTGAGATTCTTAGTTTCTGCCTGGCGGATACTGGAAATGCATTTCTTGTTCCTTCACCATATTACCCAGGGTAAATTTTCATTTCTGCATTTAAATTTTTTTTTTTGATCGGGTTCTATTTTCTGCATTTTAAGAGTTCTCAAATGTATTTGATCATCCTTATCATATTTTATTTTCATATGTTTGTATTTGTTTGTCTTCGGTCCAATTTAATAAATTTCTGCTTATCAAAAAAAGAAATAGAATACTCAAATATGCACTAACTTTTAGTCGGGAAACTGAAACAAATGAACAATATGCAGCTTTGACAGGGATATAAAATATCGAACGGGGGTCGAGCTAATTCCTGTTCCATGCCGTAGCACTGACAACTTCAATTTAAGTATCAGCGCTCTAGATCGGGCATTCAACCAGGCAAAGAAACGAGGACTAAAGGTTCGTGGAGTTCTTGTTTCGAATCCATCAAATCCCGTCGGCAATCTGCTGAGTCGAGATATGTTGTACAGCCTTGTAGATTTTGCTAGAGAGAAGAACATCCACATTATCTGTGATGAAATATTTGCTGGATCTACCCATGAAAATGAAGAGTTTGTGAGCATGGTAGAGGTTCTTGATTCAGAAGATTTCGATAGGAGCAGGGTTCATATAGTATATGGGCTTTCTAAAGACCTCTCTCTCCCGGGGTTTAGAGTTGGGGTTATTTATTCCTTCAACGAGAACGTTCTTGTCGCTGCTAAGAAGTTAGCAAGATTCTCTTCCATCTCAGTTCCCACGCAGCGCCTTCTGATTCCAATGCTTTCAGATACAAGATTCATCCGTCAATTTATTGGAACCAACAGAGAGAGGCTTCAGAGAATGTATTCCAAGTTCGTTGCGGGTTTGAAGGAATTGGGAATTGAGTGCACAAAGAGCAGTGGGGGTTTTTACTGCTGGGCTGATATGAGTGGGTTAATCCGCTCTTACAGCGAGAAAGGGGAGCTCGAGCTGTGGGATAAACTGTTGAATATAGGTAAGATCAATGTAACTCCTGGTTCGTCCTGTCATTGTATTGAACCTGGATGGTTCAGGTGTTGTTTTACTACTTTGACAGAAAAGGATATTCCTGTAGTTATGGAACGAATTCGGAAAGTTTCCGAAACATGTAAATCTCGCAGTTGAAATGCTATTGGTTAATATTCAAGTAACACCTCAGATCATCAACAGATATTATTAGGGAAAAAAGGTGATTTCAGTGGTTTCAGAGTTACAGGTGCACATGCAGCTTCTGACGAGGAAGCTTTTAAAAATTACTTGCATTATAAAACTTATACATTTGTACATCCTGGTGTCTGAAGAGGAAGAAGATAAGTAGTTGGACTTTTAACTTTTTAAGACATACAGAGGAACAGATTTGAGGAGGATCTTGAAGTAAAAAGGAGAATGATTTTCTGCTACACCAGTTGCAGTCTCTTCCTTGGTTGTCTCCTGTTGAATCCATCCATCTCACCGGCACCAGTTCATCAAGCGATGCAACACCCAAACAGTCTCCTCTTCATGAATTCCTACCATTTTTGCAGACAGACAAGAGTTAGATATATTCTTTGATAAAAAGGTCATTTTTCAGAGTTCCGGTGCAAAATAGCAAATATTTGCTTAGAATTATACACTATACTTCTACCATTTTGATTACCATATCTGCAAAACAACCTAAAACACCCTTCTGATCAGTAAGTTTTGGCTGTAGGCTTTTTAGTATATAATTAAGAATAATGCTCATTATGCACTTTACTTTTTAATAAAATTTTGAAGTCCTGATCATTCTTCTAAAGTAAAATCAAGTGCAGATGCAGATACTGTAAAGTAAATAGTAGATGGCTCGAGCTAGATAATTACCCAAGGAAGATCGCGTTTACTTATCTGAACTCCCTTCCTCCGATAACTTAATTTTCGGCTCATCTGTATCAACTCTCCAAGTGTTAGTGTTCTTCTCACGATGATGCTCCTATTACGTCCTCTGTCTCTGATTTTCAGATCTGGCCATGTAAGAGAGGAGCTCTTTTCATGGCAGCTAACCTTGTCAAGAAAACCAGAATGTGGTGAATACAAGTGGCCGTCTAAGAAAGAGGCTCCTGTGAGGCTTGTACTTCCTGTAGCATAGCTACTTGTGTTACTCTCTGTCTCAGATGCTGGTGAATTGGGTTCCTCAAGTTCTTCATTCTCCTCCTCTGACAAAGTAGAAAATCCCACGACCTTAGCTTGATCCGCTGGAATTGCATTAGAAATTTCATCAGCTGATATAAGACCATTTGTTAGGAGAAAAGGGGAAGATATGAACAGCTCATTTTTTTCTTCCTCTTTCTCGTCTTCGCTTTCGATATTGTTAGCTTCATTATCTCTGTAACTACTCCTTCGAAAAATGTTGCTCAACTTGGAACGGATAGTAATAGGAGATGAGCTTGAAGAGTATACTGAAGGAGAAGGAAAACCGATGAGTTTTGCTGGAGGAAGTGGAAGAATCAGAGAATCACTCTCTGGTTGTGAGAAACATGATAATGGTTTTCCAGGCTTTTCCTCCCACTTGAATGGAACTGAAGAAATGAGTTTCACCGGAGGCGGAACAACATTTACAGGAACAATTTCAAGCTTCCACCCTTTCTTCGGCGTTCCTGGTTTTTCTTCCCAAAGAAATGGAACTGAAGCTTTCTGCCTCACCTGTTTCCCCGGAACGGTTTCGCCGAATTCTCTCTCTACCATCCTTGAACAAAAACTTACTGTGATCAGTTGATCTCAGTTTCATGGATATATATAGTGGCAGCGAAAAGTGGGTTAGAAATTTGCAACTACTTCAACATGTTCTGGTGTAACAGAAACATTTGTGGGTTTGGAGAGATTAAGCTCACCTGCTCTGCATGTTTATATTGTGTGACACAGAAATTTTAAACTATGAAAGCAATGGCAGAAAGTAAGATAGTTTAACCAGTTATTCAGATTTGCAAGAGAAAAACAAAAATTGAATGATTTTATTGCAGCAACTACAAAATGACCTTAACAATTGATGATGGTAACCCAAAAAAGAATGGAAAAGAATTTCTTTTGTTCTACTTTTTAAATACTTCTGCGGGTCTCGATTTGTTTCTACATCTCAATTACCAAATCCACACCAACCACCCAACAACCTATCTTTTCCTCTCCACTATCTTTCTATGATTCTTAGCCAGATCTAATTGACTCAAGTACCTGAACGACCTCTGCCATGCTTGGTCTCCTTGAAGGAGCCTCTGAAGTACAAATCAATCCCAACTTCATAACCTGAATCAACTCGTTTTCTACAAATCCCTGCAAGCTTCGATCGAAACAATCCGAGGCTGACCCATGCTCCAACAACCCCCTAACATGATCACAAAGAACCACCACCTCTGTTGCTGCCGGGCTCTCTACCGGTTTCTTCCCTGTAACTAGCTCTAACAAAATCACTCCAAAGCTATAAACATCACACTTATCACTGAATCTAAAGCTCTGGCAAGCCAATTCTGGTGCAACATACCCTACAGCGGTATGGAATTTGGTTAAACCATAATTATCTAACATGGGCAGCAACTTCACCAATCCATAATCAGATAATTTAGGTTCATATCCTTCATCTAAGAGTATATTAGTAGATTTAATGTTCAGATGTAGAACTTGTGGTTTACAATCATGGTGTAGGTAAGCAAGCGCTCTCGCTGTTCCAAGAGCAATCTGAAACCTTCTAGACCAGTAAAGGTCTCCTCTGCTGCTACTTGTGCTGGTGCTTGCACCTGTATATACAAGTCCATGGAGATGTTGATAGAGATTTCCATTTGATATGAATTCGGATAGAATTAGCTGCATAGTAGATGACCAGTAGTAGCCTTGAAAAGCAACCAGATTGGGGTGCTGAAGATTACCCAGTCTCCCAATCTCTTGTTCAAATTCATCTTGGTTTCTAATCCTTCCCAAAGTTTCAAGTTTCTTCACTGCAATGGAAATCCCACCTTCAAAATTGGTTTTATAAACTGTACCGATTGAACCACCACCGATTAAACATTCCTTGTCAAGCAAAGCTTTGGTTCCTGCTTCCCAATCCTCATACTTTGAGGGCAAGCTCTTGCTGAAGAGAACTAACTTTCCGATGATGAGATTGGAATCTGTTGAAGCAGGTGGAGTACTTTCCAGAGCCAATATTTCGTCATTTTTCCTCTTTCTAGCTCTAATGTTCATGAAGCATATGATACAGACTCCACACAGAATAACAGCAGCAGCTACAATGGCAACTATTGCAGAAACACTCAGCACTTTTGCTTTTCCAGATGCTAAAGTGCCCTTACCATTTACAGAGCAAGGAGTGCTGAGAGGAATTCCACAGAGAGATGGATTGTGGGAGAAAGCTGTGGAGCCAAAATCCTGGATAACAGGACTGAGAGGAATAGAACCAGAGAGATTGTTGAATGAAAGATTCAAATGAGTTAACAGAGTTAAATTTCCAAGTGAGGAAGGAATAGGCCCTGACAGGGAATTTTCTGATAGATCAAGCAATTGAATGCGAATCAATTCTCCAAGGCTCGATGGGATGGTTCCATTAAGACGGTTACGATGTAGATCAAGAATCTTCAGATATGTCATGTTGTAAAGGGTCTGAGGAATTTCTCCCTGTAATGAGTTACCCGACAAATCCCTGCAGCAAGAGCTTGAAATTTCAATCCTATTCAAGAGCAAAATTGTTGTAAATTAGATTGGTAAGAGAGATGTTGAACTCACAGCTCAAGAAGAAACCTGCATTTGCTTAGATCATCAGGGATTTCACCAGAAAGTTTGAGATTATGCAAATCCAGAACCTGAAGAAATTCAATACTACTAATCTCTGTTGGAATTGTTCCTTCAATCACATTGTTACCCAACCTGATAACAGATAGCTTCTTCAAGTTTCCAATACCAACTGGAATAGTCCCATTCAACCTGTTAAACCCCAAGTTCAAAACCCTAAGGTTTCTGCAGTTCACGATACTCAAAGGGATCTCCCCAATTAAATCATTCCCTGAAACATCAAAAATTTCCATCCGATCGCTACATGTTCTGATCTCAGGGATTCCACCCTGAAATTGGTTAAATGAGACATTGAAATAACTGAGGTTTTTAAATTGAAGAACATCAAATGGAGACAACCCAGTGAAGAAATTACTTCCTAAATCCAAAAGTTCCAAATTTTGGCACATTGAGAGCTGTTCTTCAACATTCCCCACCAGAGAATTGCTTCTCAGAGATACAAATGCAATACTAGGTAAACCACAAATTTGTGCAGGAAAATTACCACTCAGATTGTTGAAAGAAAAATCGAACCCAGTGAGATTCAAGCAATTTGCAATCGATTGAGGAACTAAACCAGTGAGATTGTTGTTAGAGAGAGAAATGAACTTAGTCTTGGAACAGTTCTTGAACAGAGCCGAAGGAATTTCTTCAGTAAAACTATTTCTTGACAAATCCAGCAACCGAAGATTCTGGTAATCACCGAGAAAATCTGGAACTGGTCCAGATAAAGCATTACTACTCAAATTGAGCTTCCAAATACTCTCAATTTCTGCAAATTCCAACGGTATATTGCCGGTAAATCGATTCCCGTATAAAGACAAGATTCTAAGGGACTTCAATTGGGATAAGCTGGGCGATAATACTCCGGCAAGACTCATGTTCCATAAAACGATTTTCTCCACATTTCCGGCAGAATTGCAGAGTACACCGACGAAATCCTTGCATGGATTCCGATTCGGATCCCATGAATTCAAGTTATTAAAAGGATCATCAGAAATATTTCCTTTAAATTGTAGCAAAATCTCTTTCTCTGAAACTTGAGAAATTGTAGATCTAAGAAATTCAAAGAAAAACAAAAGAAGAACACGAGAAAGAAGAATTCGCCGGACTCTTCTCATGTTCATCAGACAAAAAAAAAATCTCAGCCGTCCGACATTATCTATTCACAGGATTTGATCCATTGATCTGACCTCTTCTATAAAATAAGTCTCGAGTATTAGTAAAAATCCACGATCACGATTAAACAGCAACATTTTCACCTTCTAATCACTCCAAGAAGCTGTTTTCTGAACACAGTAAAGATCCAGAGATAATTTGAGATCAATAAAACCCTAGCCTGTCTCCAAGCTTCAATAATCTGTAACTTAGAGAGAGAGAGAGGGGGAAGGTTACAGTTGACAGGCGTGCATTGAGTGGGAAAGAAAGAAGGCAGGTGAGAAAATTTAATAGATGATGAGCTTTTAATGTCTACTTACTCACTCACTCACACACACAACTCTCTCTTTCTCTCTCTACAATTTTCTCTCTCTAGAACTCTTTACTCTTTCTTTCTCTGCGTGTACGTTTGTGGAAACTAAAGAAGCACGTGGTTTTCTCTCTCACTATTTCTGTCTCTGTAACTCCATTAATGACGCTCAACAACCACAACCAAACTCAGTATAAGATCGAAATTAGAAACGCTGTTTTTTTTCTTCACAATTAATCTTGTCTTCTCATTTTTTTTTTGGGGTGTTTGAAAATTTGGGTTGTTTATAATTAAATTGTCTAGTTGTATTTGACTGAATTTAGAGAGAGAAAGAACAAGTAGAAGAATCAAAATGTAGAGAGAGAAAGAACCAACAAAAAAAACAATTCTAGAGAGAGGAAGAAGAAGAATAAATTAATTTTAGAGAGAGGGATTTTAATTTTAATTTCTAAAACACATATACTGACTCAAGTCAAGAAGTGAAGAAGTTTTTGTTTATGATGATCTATGGTCTATCTATCTGGCCGTGTGGGACACGAGACACAAGACAACTAGTTAATTTGATAGTGCGATCCTTATTGTGATTGTCCTTTCTCTCTCTAAAACAACACTTCTTTTTTTTCTTTTCTCTCTCTAAAATGAAATGGTCTTATATTAAGAGGAACAGAATCTTTGTCCCCAGTGGGGACTCACTCCCCAACTCTGCCCCTGTATGCCCACCACCTCGTCTGTGGTTGTGCTCTGAGGCTTGATGCTGAGCAGCAGATATCTAGTGAGAGAGAGAGAGAGACTTCACAGCTTTACCGTTACTACCGAGGTATCAAATAGTTATAAAGTTGATGTGGTATCTGACATGAACAATCTCCAATTCCTCTAGTTGGTGCCACTAGTAAAAAAAAAAGTACTAAAGATGGTTAGGGCATGTTCAATGGTAGCCCCTAAATTAGACTTGACAACGGGTTAGGATTAGGGTCGACTCTAGTCGAGTTGGCGGGTTAACGGGTCAATATTGCTCAACTCTAACCCTGACTCGTTTAATAAACGGGTTAGCTTTTCAAACCCTAACTCTAGGCGGGTTGATCCTAACGGGTTGGCGGGTTAACCCTAACTAAAATTTAAAAATTTTAAAGACCATTTATTACTCATTAATCATTATTTTAAACTTAAAGCTCATTAATTAGATTAAAATTTGTCAAATTTATTAGTTGAAAGATTAAATTACTAACTAAAACTTAAAAATTAAAAATTATTTATAAAAATGAAACTAAAGTGTTATTTTTTTAAAAAATTATAATTCACGGGTTGGCGGGTCACCCGCGGGTTGGGCGGATTGACCCTATTGACCCGTGGCTCCAAAAATGTCAACCCTAACTCTATCCGTTTAGTTGGCGGGTCGGATTAGGATCAGGTTGGCGGGCCGGGTCACCCGTTGCCAAGTCTATCCTAAATCTTATCTAATAACATTATGGGATTTTGAGTTTAGGATATAGTTTGAATAGTTAGAAAGAGGGGAAGGTGAGGAGTTGCGAAATTGCGTGATGGTCGTTTCATTACTCCCTTAAAGATCATTTACAAATGAGAGTTAATGCTAGATCTAATGGTGTAGAGATCTCGCGAAAAACCCTTATGTTCCTTAACATGAGATTTTAGTGATTCCCCGAATTTGCTCTTATAGGTTTAGTATTTTTCTTCTTATTTTATTGGTAATAAGTTTTTAGGGTTGCAAAACCTAATAAGTCAAATGAAATTCGGGATAGACAATCATACTAGAAATTGAACGTAAGAGAGAATTTAGGGAAAAGTACATTAAAAACACTTTAGTTTTGAGGAATTGCACCTAAATCACCATTTTTAAATTAAATACAAAAGAGGATTTTGGCCAAAAACCCCTACTTGGAAAACGTTTTAGGATTTAGCCTAACAAACGTTTTCTTTTAGTCTAAGGCCCAAGAGGGTTTCAGTCAGAGGGGAAAACGTTTTAGGATTTAGCCCAACAAACGTTTTCTTTTAGTCTAAGGCCCAAGAGGGTTTCAGTCAGAGGGTTTCAGTGTGTGTAATTTATAGGAAGAGGGTTTCAGTGAAACCCTCTCCGAGAGGGTTTCAGTCAATTATCCTTGGGCCTTAAACTAAAAGAAAACGTTTGTTGGGCTAAATCCTAAAACGTTTTTCAAGTAGGGGTTTTTGGCCAAAATTCCCAATACAAAAAAACAACACCTACTTCTTATTTTATCTCAAAATACTTACTTTTTTTTATGAAATGATCCCACTTGTGGGTTTAGAATTAGGTCTAGATTGAAGAATAAATGGTTTAAATTAAAGAATAAAGGGTCTACATAGTAAAAAAAACTAAGAAGGTATTTTTGAGAGATTTTGCGCAAAAATTAAAAGAAAGTGCTGTTTTTGTATTTAATTTAAAAATAAGTACTTAAGTCCAATTTTTCCAAACTAAAATATTTTTAATGTATTTTTTCCGAGAATTTATTCAATATTTCTTGAGCATGTAATATTTTTTTTAAAAGAAAACGTGCATCTAGGCAATGAAATCAGAGGTTGTTGGTGTTGATAGTCCTCCGTTTGTATGGGTTTTGGGCTTGTTTAATAAGAGTTTTTGAGGGTTATGAACCCTATGAGGATCTTTTAGTTTAAAAGCTCCTAGTTGAATGTGTTTTCTATTTCTTATATTAACTAGATAGATTTATTTATTTCAGGCAGAACGAAAAAGCTAGGTTGCTAGTTCTGGTTTACCTCATATTTTAAAATTAGTGTTTCGGTGTAACTTCTGTGTCTAAAGTCTGAATTTTATAATTTCTCGAATATTATTTAGGGTGCAAATCTAAAATTTCTGTAGTATTTTACAAAGATCAGATAGGAGAATCAATTGTTATGAACACAAGGGTATGTAGGACCTTCTCCTTCAATGAAAGGGTGTCCCAAGATCTCGTATATCCATCACAGATCTTCTACTTTGAACGTTGTAAGAATAACATTCTACAATGCTTTTCGAAACCAACATCAACAACCGTCTTAATCCAGCTTCTAAGTCGCCTTTTTCGGGCCCTGACCCAGTAAAGTGGTGGTCCTTGTTTTATTAATACCAGTTCTTTTAAAGTGATAGTAGCATTGGCTCCTAGAAATGGGTCTTGGAAAGGAAGGGTGCCGAAGAGCTCATATACCATTACTCTAAGTTCTTAATTACTTGAACCTATCATAGACAATTAGTACCGGCTCCTACAGATTTCAGCGATTAGTACCCGTTCCGACAGATTTCAGCGTTGGCACCACAATATTATATTTGGATCTAGAACCAGGATACCTTATTCCAGTTCCAATTGGATATCGTAGTACTCGGGTACCAATTGACAACCAATCTATTATTATATCTTGATAACAATGTTGACAAGTTTGGAACGGGGCCTTAATTGAAAGTGACAAACTGGTCTTAATTATTGCAGACTGGATATTTGAAAGAGATTTTGAAGCCTTTTTAGCTTTTTGCATTTTATTTGCTTAAAGTCTAAAACAACCCAAGGGATCTCTAATAAAAGTCAAAAGTTGTTTGGATTTGGAGGGAAGCCAAAAGTTGAAATTTCTGTTTTATTTTCAATCCGTTTTTCTAATTAGAGAATGAAAAGTCTCATTTATGTCCTACCCTACTTCTGTTTGGAAAGAGATAAAATAAAACCAAGTCCAGGCTTGGGTTTATTTCATTATTTGTGCTCGAGGGCGTAGCCGTTGGATGTTCTACGCAAATGTGACGTTTTGCTATCCAATGGTACGAGAACCGTTTAGGAATCCGAATCAACTTACAAATTAATATGGATTTTTATTTTACGTTTAACTTTTATTATTAAAAAAAAAAATGTATGCAAGATTTGAAATTGAGATACCTGATAACAGATCTAAATAAAATGTGATTATTTCGATTCTGGTTCCACTTATTTGAATACCAAAACCGAATCCGACTTAGTTAATAGATTCGGATTATTGGTCGAAAATCGACCCGTTTACAACCTAAATACAACTTGTCAAAACATGTTCACTGCCAACTCAAACCTTACTCAAGACTCAAAGTTTAGCTCCAACTGTTAACAAAGAAAAAAAAATGGAGTTAGATAAGGCAAAGAGTGTGAAGTAGTTGAGTAGAGACAGGAGTACAGGACCAGAATTTGAGAAATTCTATAATTGTGCTACCTAGCTAATAAGCTAAAGGAAATGATTATGAAGTGCTCAAAATGTTGGGTTCTAGTTAGATTAGTTCTTAAGGGATCATGATGTTTTATTGGAGATGTGTCTCAGTAGGCTTTACACTCGTGTTCAAAGATCACAGCACATACTCAAAAGCTTTAGTTTTTTAATGTGTCATTTGTTTAGCTTCTATGGATTGTCTTAGATTTATATGGATTTTGATGAACTTTTGAAATCCGGTGTTAGCTGTTGTAGATTTTCAAAGAGTCCTCCAAATTCTGATATAAATCATTGTGAACTATAATATCACTACAAAAGACTAGAGTTAACAGAAATCCATGACCTCTCTCACTACAAATTTTCTTAGATTTTGCAGGAATCAATAGAAATCTAGGCTAGATGATGGTAGGTATAGTGCACCCACCTATAAAGTGGGTGCTGCACATAGTAGCATTCTTACTGTCCACTAGCCAAATATTGAGCTCAAGTTGAGTGCTTTTCCACATGTATTCTACATTCTAAAATTCTAAACAGTCTTACATCCTTATTCAATTTATTACCAGGGTTACAGCAAAACCTACAGAATTTCTTATCGAAAGGGACAATCCATGGTGGATGTGAATCACTTTAGGATGGAAGCGAATCACGAAGATATTTACAAAACCATACCACCCTTCGGCAGACAATTCTGTAAGATATTGCTGTAAGTTTCGCATTATCCATTCAATTAAAAACTTCTCTTAATAACTAAACCCACTCTTAATTTACGTTGTTAATACCCACCCCATCCCCATCCCCATCCCACGAGTTTGGAGAATAATGGTTGTTCCCCCTTTTCATAATTATTGTTAACTGGGCTGCAGGATTGGGGGCGTAAGAGCGCTTAATTAAAAAATGCCCTAAACGCTGGGACCCTCCCGAGCATAACCATAAGAATACAGTTTGGAGCCAGAGCAAAGTTTTTGACTTACCAGACCCGGAGTTTTTTTATAGTCCTCCTGACTCAGATTTCTAAACCCATATTTTATGACAAATCTAACAAATCCAGATAACTTCTGCGTTTATGTAGTAGTTAGAAAAGTCCACCAACAAAAGACACTTTTACAACATGCATTTTAGCACACAGAACGAACCATGTGTCTTTGTTTATGTCAAATAATATTATCATACATAAACATATACAATAATCAATTTACTGGGTCATGGATGCCCTAGAATCATCCATTCTAACTACAAATTTTAGAAAAATGGCCAAGTGGATCAACAATAAGAAAGTAAAATATTTGCTACAACAATTATTGGTGCAGACCTGTGAGAAAAAAC
>MVGT01002446.1:1000938-1017153 GCA_002174775.1 Macleaya cordata
ATTGCATCTGCACAGCACCACAACAAATATTGTTGCAACAAAACAGACAGTCTAAAGTCATCTGACCAGAATCACCCCAGTGGGGTTTTAGGGTCCAAATCTGCATGTGCAGCTCCTGAATACAGACTGGCTGAACATCTCTATCCACTACAGGCTTCTGATTTAAGGACCACCATTGTTGAGCTGTTGGATTCCAAATCTTACTGGATGTACAGCACCTGAATATAGACTAGCTGATAAGAACCATCCCCACTATTCTCATAATTTTGATCTTTACAATAAGTAATCAATATTCAATCACAAACTGGGAAAAGGAAAATGCAAATACGCACCACTTTCAACTACTTCATGTGGGCCCCCTACAAATTGATGCAAATATTGCTATCACATACCTGCAAATAGACAAACTATCGAGAATATATGCAAATGCAAATATCCACGTCGTACCAAGCAAGGCTTAAAGGTTTTTTCTCTTTAGTCTAATACAAATCTCATCAAGTTTACTAGCTCTTGGGCCGACTGGACTGGAGAGCCTTGAAGTCAAACTAGTTGACTTGATGAAAGAAAGTCGCGAAGACGTCTTCAAACCAACCTTAAAAGAAATTGCAGACAAGATTTACAGAACAGAAGATGAAACTGAAGTTGCTTTGTCAGCTAAGATATGCTTTAGATTTTGTCTTGGGTCGTGCAGTTAATCATCCTTTGGGTTATTAGTTTTAAATCAAAAACAAAATAATAAGAACTCTTGCTTCTATAATGTAGTGAAGTCTCATTTCTTTGTTTTCATTGACTATATAAGAGGACAATGTGTAATCACATTCATAGCTGTTCTGTCTTTTTCTCTTCCCCCACACATCCACACACAATATAACCTATTAACCATCATGTACAAATTACCTTACCCCCTTATAACACCATACACATATACACACTTCTCAATATATATCTCTCCTCAAAATACGATGTGGGTTTGTGACATACCGTTTGATCCATGTTTGCGCCAAATCACGTTGCAGATTCATGTCGCAGGTGGTCCACGTAGACACCGAGATCAGGTGACGAAGGAACAGGGATCAATGACTTGGAGAATATACCAGCCACATGTATCTCAATTGAGTAAAATGTGCAGCTCAACTGAGCTTCTTGTCAGTAATTCACACTCCATGAATCAGAACAGCCCTACATCAGTAGTGTCTCCTCTTCATTCTGTAGTTTCTTCAGTGTCCTCTTAGCGTAGATTGTAATGAAAACTGTAACAGCAACAGTTAAACAGAACCCAATGGCATTGTAGATAATCTGCGGAGTCGAAAGTGACCGGTGACCTTGTGTTGCATCCGCCAAGCTCCGTATTAGAATCCCACTGTGGAGACAAAAATTTCACAGAAACTTGATAAGATAAAAGAAGATATAAATATTTGTGATCTTGAAAGAGAACTAGGACAATCATAATGCAAACACAAGAAAATAATCATTCTATTTTAACTTCCCCAAAGGAAGCAAAAGATACATTTGGGTCAAGAAGGAACTATGTGCCTACAAGTTGCATCCACTGAATTTCTAAAAACTTATTGAAGGAAACAAAAAAGGTGCCTTATCACCACATGGAATGCTGTTATCCTCAAACTCCCGATATTGTAATATATTGAACTCGCAAAAGGACAGAACCCCTTTGGACATGTGATCCCAGTCATCATGTAAAGAAATCCGAACTACTGGCAAGGGATCTGGGATGACTTGAACAACAAGTGGCCTTCTTTCATAAGAGTAGCATCGTTTTTCCCCGCAGAGGTGAAGTGGAAGGGCCAGAAAGGTGCCACCCATTTCACCACCTCAGAATCTCTCTATATGCAAGTTTCAGTAGAAACGAGCTCCTTTACGAAAAGAGGCTGGTTTAGTCATGGTATGCAGTGGCACCATCCGCGCAACTGATCCAGAGGATTTTCTATCAAATGGATGTCTAAACTGATCACGAGCCCTCTAATTATACATGCATATCCATTGAACTAAATTTTAGCAAGCAATGAATACGAAGAACATCATTCACCATACACCACAAAATCAAGGTTCCGAAAGAGAAATGAGTTGCACATGAATTTTGAGTTATATGGAGCACCTGAATATAAAAAAAGACTCTGAAATGCTTTCTACCCAAAATCGACATGGAACGATATTACTTAAAATACATTACAAGCAATTCAAATAAACACTTTTCCGATTGGATATATACTAGATATAAATCTCATTTCAATTCGTTGAAAATCAGGACATTCTACATTTCTGTACATTATGAAACAATACATGAAGAATATACCAACAAATTCAAAGGCAATTTCATTATGTTCACCACTGAAACTGAAAAAAAATATTTAACATTTGAAACATGTATATGCAAAGAATGACTGGTGCAGAAAGACTAAAACCAGAAGAATTGGTTAGGAAAATTGATTATAAAGAAAACCATAAGAACAAAAAAGCCATAAAATTTAAAAAAAGAGAGGATATAATAGGATACCCTTATCCATATCCATGTCAAGGATACAGATAAGCCTATAAAAAATGCTTAGTTGGTTCATATTTGACTCGGCTAACTAATGGGAATGAGTTGATATTTAAAACAATTGATGAGGGATGTTGAACAAACAATCAATAAGTACAAGAATCACAGTTAAAAAATCAAATGTCAAAAGCCCAGAAGTACNCAGATAGAAACCTATATTATTGACTTTCTTCAAATCAGCTTCTGAAAGGCAGAAAAAATACCATCTAACTGAAATCTCCCTCCCTCCCTCCCTCCATCAAAATAGAGATAAGAGGATTCTATCAGTAAGGCACATGTGCTTGTCGAGACAAGTCACTAGAGCAAGAGTTTAACCCTTGGGCAAAAACAAAATTTAGATGAACTGATATAGATGCGTAAAGTAAAGAAATATAAATACTATAAATGGGGAGTTGGAAGACGAGGAGCCGAAAGTCTGTAGACCCACAGGAAACTATCGAGTTTGAGAAAGTACGTTAGTCATGATAAATAATGGGTGCCATTCATGTCAACAAGTTGGAGTGCCATGTCAATCGTGGAAGGATGTAATTATATCTTATCCATCTAGCTGGAACTAGAGAAGAACTAAATTGACGTTCCTATAAAGGAGATGCAAATAAACCATGGATCAGAGTTCCATTCCACCCTGAAATCTGAGAGCCATAGCATCTAGGTCCCAAGGGATCTATTGTCACCGTCTTGTGAATATGTTACAGAGTTACAATTTACCAATATGGTCGGGAAAAGGAGATTTGTTGAAAAAAAAAAAAAATTCTGCACTTAAATGAACAATTGTTAATGGCTATCAACCATAACTATGGCAGAAGCCTATCAGGCCGGCTATCAGGATATCCAACTAGATCCACAATCAATGGGACTTCCAAGATGATAAGGCAATTTCAGGTCAGGTTATCTTGCTTGCGTGATTAAAATTAAATGCTTAAGTGATAGAAACAGTCTCCATATTTCTTTTCAATACTTTAGGTTGTTTATATCCTAACAAAGTCGGAATGGGAGAACAAGAAAGAATGAAACAATAATTTTTAAGTTATGGAAAATAAGGACTGTGTGACTAACTATACTGTGATAGTTGCATACCCCAGTTGGAATTCTTTTGAAATTAATTTGCACTTAGTGGAAGTTCCATCCGCTTCTAGAATTGTTTTCAGTTTTGGTGAGTATCCAAGGATAGAGCTAATTATTGGTTAAGAGTTTTTTAGGAGACAAGTAACTGGGGAGAGGATAATAGACAGACAGAGATTTGTAACATGTACAAGACGAGACAGATTTGTAACATGTACGAGACAGAGGTAATTATGTTTTCATCTATTCTATTATTAAAAGGGAAGCGACCCTAGAGGTAGTTATGAGGCTGAAAATTATTGTTTCCACTTATCCCCTTAGTAAAAAGAACATTAAAAACACACAAATAGGGTTATTAGTTGTATTTAACATATATAAGTAGTTGCCAAAGATAAGTTAGTTTTTTCAACCGTGTGATTTTTTTATCACGCGCATCGTGCGTGCAAGAAACCTCATAATTTATAAAGTTGAAGGATGTGCTTACGCATTTGACATGAAAACAGTGTCAGGTTTTTCAAGGTGTATTCCCATGTCCATGCATGGTTATACATTGGGCAAAACCAAACTAAACCTGAATGACTAGTAGCACAGCTAATGTTTTTCTATAATTTATGAATTTTCATAATATGCTTCCGCATTTGACATGAAAACAGTGTCAGGTTTTTCAAGTTGTGTTCTGTGTCCATGCATGGCTATACATGTGGACAAAGCCACAGTAACTTGGGTGACTAGTAGCATGGTAGAGTTTGGGACTTTCAAACTCAATCAATTTTATCAAAGATTAAGTGAGAAGGTTGAATGTCTATGGTGGTGATTTAGCTGAATCTTTGTTCAGGCATATATGCTTAATCCTATATGCTTCTGCATGCAAAAAACCATACATGTGTGTGTGTGTAAGAACATAGGATCTACATTTAACTGCAAATCTATAGCAAGCTCATGGAAAATATTCTGGAAAGAAGCATATGAAGAAAAGAGAGGGAGGAAACCCCTACCTGTAGATTGAAACAAAGATTTCAGGCACCACTCCTACCAGCGATCCAAATATATAAGGGCAATACTTAACATTTGTTGCAACAGAAGCATAATTGAATATAATAAATGGAAATGGTGAAATCCTGAGTAAGACGACAGCCCGAAATTGATGAAACCAATCCCCTTCACCTGCTAATCTTATGATAGCAGCTTTCTCTGGCCATTTCTCTAACCACACCTGCATAAATTGAAGTCTTGAATGAGCATATAACACAAGATAAACAAAAAAAAAAAAGTTATAGCAAAACCAAACAGCATCAGTTACTCACGTGGATTTTATGATGAAAGAGAGAACCAATGAAATATGGCAGTGACATGCCAATGCTCAACCCTGCTAGAATTAATAGGAATCCAAATCCATAACCAAAAGATATCCCAGCTACCCACATAGAAGGTGAAGATGGAATTAATAGGGAAGGAAATAAGGTCAAAGAAGCAAACAGTAAAAACCCCAGCACCTGAGGGCTGAATGTTGCCATTTCCCAGTCCAAGATTGGGATAACTTCCTGCCAAAGCACACAAGTCACAAATAAGGGCTACAATTCATAAAAGAAGAAGAAAAAGTCTGCATAACTCGAAAAGAATAAACAGTTTCCTAGTGGCATTTCATTAGCAAGAAAACTAAATAATACAAAACTAGGGTTAGTTGATACCAGAAAATGGTCTATATGAAACAGTCTCAAAATCAAATATCCTACTGTAACTATGGTCCTACACCCCTATACGTATTAGGCATCAGTCACAAATATCTTGGGTTTCTTACACTGAAGCATAGTTTAAGCAAGGTTTTTCTATTTAGGAAAACATTTGATTTACTAAAATTCTTTCGTTCTTTCTTTTACTTTTCTTCTTCTATCTACTAAAATTTCATGGAAACTTGAAGCTCAGATTGAGATAGGTTAAATTCCACTCTCCAACATGCTACTGGTTCAACAAAATATTTCTACTGAAATTCTACTCAAATTAATCATTTAGCTGCCTAGAACATGCCAATTGCTTTTTCAAAAAAATTGTTGCACATTGTATTTGCAGCAAATTTTATTTGCTAGTTATTTTCTTCCCAGAAAATATTACACTATATTCATCTGATTGAGTCAATAAGGTGAGTTTAGATTCCCGTATGAACTTTGCATGCATTTTGTGACGGATGAATGCATTCATGCAAAAACAGATTAATTACAAACTCTCTGCAATTCATACAGACAACTAAATAACAAAATCTATCAAACAATGCTTACCCATAGAAACCCCCTTTATACTATAGTACTACTGCATTACCCTTACATAAAATACAATTCAAATAGGATGCATATTAAGCAGAAAAACGCATGAACGAAGTTAATTTATAATCAAAATTGAGATCATTTACAAATAACAACCTTACTCAAAATAAAAATTGAGATAATGCATGTAATACAAACCCTAGAAGGTTAATTTAAGATAATTTACAAATAACAACCTTACTCAAAATCAAAATTGAGATAACGCATGAGCTACAAACCCTAAAAAGTTAATTCAAACTCAAATTGAGATAATTAACAAAAAAATAACCTTATTCAAAAGGAATGGTCCGACCCAAATCAGAAAAACCACTCCCACTGCAATGACGATTAGGCACAATAAACCCATCTTCAACCACCAGCACCAAGATATACCCTTTCGAGGAGATGGAGGCTCCTCCATTCTTCCATATTCCTCGATTTCATTCGAATTTCTCAACCTCACATAATCTCCATCTCCGTCCCCCATTCGCAATTTCAACAACGGAGCCACCTCATTATCATCGAACGTCATCGCTTCGTACGAATCAATAAACCAAAAAAGTAAATGTTGGAAATTTGAAACTAAAAATGAAACACAAAAAGAAAAAGATAAGAGAGAGAAAGAAAGAATAAAGTTAATCCTGAATCTGGAACAGTTGAAGAACCTTGAAGTTGAAGAAAACCCTAAAACCAAAAGTATAAACTACCTTTATTCGATAAACCATGAATGCATCATAGTTTAACAAAACCCTAATTCTCTATGTTAGATCAATAAACCTTCGGTGCAATCTAAGATAAATTCAGACCGTTCTGATTAAAAATCAGAAATCGGAATGAAATTCAACTCAGAAACCCTAGAAATCAAACTTCAAGAGACGCAGAGAGGTTTGGGAAAGTTCAAAAGAATTAAATAAATAAAAAAAAGAAGAACGGACGTTAATGAGGAAGAGACGAAGCAATGTAACGGAACAGATAAAATATCGGGCCGAAATTTGAAGAAGAAGACGAAGAACAAAATTACGAAATTGCCATTCAAAAGCTTTCTCTCTCTCTCTTTCTTGATTTTCTCTCTCTAGATCGGCCAGCAGCAGAGAAGTACAATAATGGGTTCCGTCGGTTTCGCCGAAACCTGGAATTTTGAGTATTTAACCGCTATTCAAAGAAGAGAGATGCCACGTGGCATGTATCATTAATACGTGGCGTAGATGTTATATGTAGATGACACGTCAGATAACGGCTACATTTTCAATGTGACGGTCATGATCTGTGTGATGGCGTGACTGGGCCGTTAAGTTATCAATACTGGTCGGTCTTAAAATGGGTAATGCGGAACAGCTACTCTTAACTCTACTACACTCCACTCCACCCGTTAAGTGATGACGTGTTTGAGTTGGGAGATCTTTTTTAGGTTAGTGATAAAGTATGTCGCGGAGTAAGTTAATGGCTTACTACTATCTATTTGGATTTGAAAATAATATGACTTTCGTCTGTTTCATCTTCCAGACGGGTTTGTAAGTTCAAATCATTGGTAAGGCTCATTTGAGTCAAATCTTTGGAGAGAATTTTAAAAAAAAAAACTTAAAAAAAAAAAAAATCTTCCAAAAGTTAATTTTGCATTTTCTTGTAACAATGTCATTGTAGATGCCCATTTGCAAATTGTGTAGACCCCACTAAATTTAAGATTGCATATTTAGCAATAAATTTTCAAATTGATAAAAACAAAGGGAGTGTCATCATTGTATTGTTATCACTGTTATATTTTTGTGTTATCATGGCTTGTAGAGCCCACGTACAAATGGTGAGGATTAATGTTTTAAAAACCGGACTGATAGTTAAATCGGAGAAGACATTGGATTGAGTCAAACTAGTTCATCTCCTGGATAGACCAGTTAACCAGGATAAGATAAACCATTTCTATTTAATATATTTAATATATATATATATATATATAAGAGCAAAAACATATATGAAAAGATGTTGAAGAATAGATAGTTTATAACTACATTTTGACATAAGAAGTGTCGTGTTGGAATCCGGGCGTCATTTTTTATTGTTAATATAATATAATAATGTATAACCACAATGGGTTATAATAATACAGTTTCAAACAATAACAAACTTACAAGGTCAGCTGAGATGGCATAAAGCTTAATTTACAATTGAAGGACTTGGGTTCAAAACCGGTTCAACCTGCCGGTTCGTCCGGTTCAAATAAAAGAAGCTAGTTTTTTGAAAAAACTCTGGGTCACTATCAATGGTTCACCGGCCGGTCCGGTCCGATTTTTAAAACGTTGTTGAGGTCCAGGATAACAACCGTACAAAAAATCAACTAATTCTAAAACTGGCAAATCATCAAGTTTTTTAAAAGTTAACGGTGATTGAATAATTCATTTTATCATTAAATTGCATCAATAGATGATGATGTTACAAATTTTAGAATTAGCTGATTTTTTTTAGAATGGTGGACATAGTGATGAGAACACCTTCATCAACACTTGGTTTATCTGTATGTGGGTCCCACAATCTATAGTAATAGTGATGGCAATATAGTGATGGCGTCGGAATCGCTCCAAAACATGAATGGCTATAAATTACCCAATTTTTTTTTAATAGAATTAGAAGTTTCAAAATGATGTAATTTTCAATAAAGATGATAACAGAAAATAAGCTCTTGAATTAATATATCCATATTGGATGTATGCAAGTTCCAACTAGTTTAGTTGGTAATGTCTAATGTTGTTAACATGCTCATGTCGAATAAATTTAGAAAAATGTTGAAAAATTATGCACATCTTAAAACACATTCGGATATTCTATATCTTTGACAATTAATCTATCAATGTTCGTAAGTTGATGGATTTTCTTTCTTTTTTGCATTACTTAATGAGGATAACATCATTACTCAAAATCAAATCTTTGGATCATTTCCATATGAACTCAATAGACTATTGGAAAATAGAATATACAAACAACGATGTATAATTAAGAATCCTTCCTCATTATAAATAGCACCAGAATTCGTGAATTATTAGAAATCTTTATAAATTTCTTACATTCTTAAAAATTTAACAATTCACAATCAATACGTCTATAATAATTAGATTATTATCAATTTTTGTCTATTTAGGGTTTTATTATTTTAATACGAGGC
This sequence comes from Macleaya cordata, assembly GCA_002174775.1. Lineage (NCBI taxonomy): Eukaryota > Viridiplantae > Streptophyta > Magnoliopsida > Ranunculales > Papaveraceae > Macleaya > Macleaya cordata. The sequence continues at coordinate 1,010,006 of MVGT01002446.1, forward strand.
AGATATATCCTCATACATCGTAACATCATTTTTGTACATTGACTTGTAAGACCTATATTTGTAATTAGGTCCCTACTTGGTATGTAAGGAAAATTTGCATCTGCAGTTATTTCCGATCAAATTAATAAATCAGCTACTTGGTATGGTATTCCTCGATTAGTTAGGATATTTATGGTCTTGTTTGTCCATACAAACTATCAATACCATAACTGTAATAATTTGCATTCCGCAAATTTTTCCCGCACACTGGATTTTGTTAATAAGAGGGTAGACATGATCAAGAGATATCAAGTACAAAAGTCGGTGATTAAAATAGTAATTATGAAGGTATCAAAAAGAATATTTGAAATTCTGATGCCTGGCACAAGAACCAAACTAGTAGTTAATTAAAAACTCATGGGGTACACATTATGTTGGGTAGGCCAAATCGATCCCGAGGGAACTTAAACTTGGGTTGGGCTTGGACTTGATTTATGAGATTTGGTGTTTTGACTAGGTCCAAAAAAAACTAAGGTAGAACTAAGGGCAAGAGTAGTGGGAATCTAAGAATCCAATCCAAACATCCCAGATTCCATAGGTTTAGGGGTAGAGACCAAATAGTGAGAGCCCACTACCGTTAGGTGCATGTTGGGTATGCGGAATCGATCTCGACATAACTTAAACTTGGGTTGGGCTCGGACTTGATTATTTGGTGTTTTGATTAAGACCAAAAAACTAAGGTAGAACTAAGGGCAAGGGTAGTGAGAATTCAATAATCCAATCCAAAAATCTAAGATTCCATAGGTTTAGGGGTGGAGACTAATCAAGTTCGGTTTGGGTTGATGTATTACGTTTCTACCAAGCGGGCTTGAAGTCCCACAGTATATAACCAAAGTTTGCTATTATAATAAGGATAACATTATGTGCTCATGTTAAACCATGAATATACTTATGTTTATTAGTCGCGGGTACATGCGTTACATGTCAAATATAATTAGAAAAAAATTCTTAATTTCAGATCGTTATTTAATTTTTTAAAAATAGAAGATAAAAGATATATACCCTTGCATGCATAAAACTCTTACAGGTCATGTAACTATAAATAGTGAGGCAGATTCTCATACATTGTTATTTATACATCACTTTTTTACATTGACTTGTGGAGACCATCTAAGGGATGATATTGGGTTAGATCCGTTAGGATGTTCTCCTGACCATGTAGATTATGGTGATATCATCACTGAGAATCATTATATTCTAAAACTTATAATCTCATCATTATGTGATTGGAAGTCAACAGTGATTGAGCCCATTTGACTTTTGATTGTAATCATTTGATGATGGATGGGGTTATAAGTTTAGAGGGCGTTTGGCAACGAGAAGCAGAAGTGCTTCTGCTTCTAAAAAAAGTAGAAGTACTTCTGAGAAGTCAAAAATTATGAGAAGCTTATATGGTAAACTACTAACTTATAAGTTGAAAAGTCAATAAGTCAATATGGCAATGTAACATGATCAGAAGTCAAAATTAGAGAGGTTGAACTAAAAATGAAAGAGGTTGAACTATTATTTTTGTTGTTTATNGTCCGATCTGTTGCAAAACAGTAGAGATTTTGCTGTGAAAAGATGAAAAAAAAAACCCGTCTGTTTGTGAAAGGAAAAAGGGGGGAGAAGAGAAGTGGGGAAGAGAGAAGGAGAGGAGAAAAGAAGAGGGAGAAAAGAAGAGGGAGGAGGGTTTACGGGGTGCGTGGGCCATATGGCACAAAGTGTGCCGTATGGCACAGTCACACCGAGGCACATGCTCTCCCTCACTCCCTTAAACCCCTACCCCAGACCCCTACCTTAAAGGTTTCCCATGGCACTTGCCCTAAGTCAAGTTAAAGAAAGGGTTGAGCATTTATAAACCTTTACTAGCCAATTCTGTTATGGTTAAGATCGACCTTGACTTGTGTCCCTTCTTTTACATAAACAATAGAGATTAGAGTTTGATAATCTTAACCTATTAACCGGCTTAAGATCCACCATAACTCTTATTTGTTGTCGGGTTTCGCCAAAGCCTCGAATGCAGGTCCCAGGCTACATGTCTTCTCTAGTCTAGTAGTCTTAGAAAATTAGAAATCCTAGAGATTGAGTAGTGCTTTGTGCCCGACACTTGTGTGGTGTGGTTGGTCCCACTGCCACATAAGTTGAAAACCCCCTTCAATACACTTTTGGGAGAGGAAAAGTGGTGAATCCCACCCTTCCACATAAGCATCGAGCACAAGTTTTGTAACTTGGTCGGTCCAAAAATCATCATTGCCTAAAGATTTGATTACTTGATCTCAAAGAGATACAAATTGGAATATTGCTGATTTCATGAATTTGACAATACAGATCCGTAAAATGACTTGTTAAGGGGCTCACCCTTTCTACATGAGCCTCGTGACAGAGTCTCGTAGTAACATCCTCACCCCTACAACATTGGATTACATTTGCCAATGAAGTTGCATGAAGTTAATCTAATGACTGATTTTATTTGATGATAATCTTCTCATCGTTTAGATCACATCAGCTCATAGGCCATCTCAAAGTGTGCCTACCCAATATCTAATTTATTCTTACACTTTACTACATGCTAATGCCAATGAGTGTTATATGGAGTTGTCGTTTAAATCATACACGTGTAATCTGCTAAGGTTAGCCAACTGTAGCGCGTGTGGGGCCTTGTTTTATGTTAAGGAACGAGAGAATGTAATGAATAAGGTCCTGGGACAACTTGCTGATTCTGTCTTCATTTATAGAAAATGGTGAATCTCCTGTCCATGGTTTGTGTAACGAGACCTCTTAAATTTGGCTATGGCTCCTTGCTAAGATGTGAGAATAGAGTGAGTTGTGAATATTTAGAGTCTTTTTTAAACTGCAAATATTTACAGCCCATTACTTCAGAATAGGCGTGCCTGCTTGGTTTATACCGTGAATATTTGCCTAAAATTTATGTTTGAATGTGCTTTGATGTAATAGCATAAATACAATCATATGAAGTAATTTGCAATGGACCACACATGAATTTGGCAAAAGTAGCTTCATTACAACAACTTTAAAGAATTTGCAGCACAATGAAATAAATAATGATCAATCTTCCCTGTTATATTAATATTCTCTTGTTCCTGCAAATTCTACTGTTTCAGTACATAATGAAGCCAAACTTATCAGTAATTCACAAAGATGAAAATCAAAGATTTTTGCACACACCTTCTCCATTCAAGGCTGCCATCTGCATAAAAAAAACAAGGTCGGATTGGATCAGAAACGGATTTTAAGATTGGACTCCAGTAATTTATGAAGAACAAAATACGGGTTTCCAACTGATAACTTTACAGAATTCATATATGGAGACACTCATCTAGCTCTTTACAGTAAGCCAAAAAGATGGAACAAATGGAATTATGTGTCATGTATAAAAGTGAACATTGCAAATATCCAGACCCAAGTTGAAGTAGAATTTATGCTTACAGAAGAGATCCTCATAACGTTACTTTGAAAGGTGAGTAGAGACCGTGGTCTGTGGTTGTATACTAATAGTAACGAAGAGGTACAAGAAATATTATCGGTTTGAGCTAAGTTTTGAATAAGAATGGTTGCTACTTCATTCAAGCATCACAGTTCACAATTTGCAAGCTTATCTATTTTCAATAAAATGAGACTGTCCAAATAGTTGTAATTCTTACAGGAAGAATAAATGGATGTAGTAAATCACAATAAGGTGAATTAAAAGTTGAAAAATATCAAATAGAAGGTATGCTAATATGTACACGTTTCATAAATTCAAACTTAAAAAGTTCGGCCATTAAAAAAAGAAAGTGAGATCAAAACGTCACCTACGAAAATTAGAAGAACATGAATGCAACGTTTGAAGAGGCTCTTGGAAATGTTAGTAGCTTCTCACTAAAATTCATTATCCACTTCATATCACCTGGGCATTCACACTTTAAGTAAAGAACCACTGTTTTCAAGACCATGGCATTCTTCAATAAAATCTCCAGAAACTTGAGTTCATTAATACATCCTTGGACACCTATAATCTTAACAAACTCGAGGTGATACAGCATGCATGGCAACAGCAATCCTGCTTCCCAATCATCTATATTTGCTGACTTGGAATTTATCTAGACAATAACCAAAAAATGATAGTTAAAACAAAGCACTTCATATAGCCTCTGAAAGACCATCTGAAACTGTTCAACATATTAAAAAAAATAGAAATGAATTAACAAGAAAAATGGAGTTCATGATGGTTACCTCATCATAAAATGGATACATTTGAGGCTCGTCTGAGCATTTCTTGATAATCAACAAAATTTAGTGTTAAAAGAAGGTACATTCATCTTGAGAGCAGAAAGTATAAATAAACTATTTAATGACAACGAAGTAAAGCTAGTAACACAAAGCTTGGTTATTACCTTAATTATCAGGTAAAGAGATTCCATATTAGGCGAAATCCTGAATAAGTATGTTATTGCAGGAAAGCAGTCCCTTGAAAGAAACGTCCCTAGCATCAAACATCGTAGATTACAAAATTGAGGGGGCTGACTATCTAATAAGTTAGGAGCCCCCGAAACAACCTTGGCAAACAAAAATGCAAATAATAGAAAATTTGTTTAGATGATGTTGTACTTACAACGCTCAAAATAAAATTAAAAAATTATTTAAAATATATGGTGGTGCTGGCATCTTAGTTTACTGATCTGCAACTAAGCAATCTAAAAAATTACTAATCTGTTACATCTCAAAAACTTATTGAGCTGGCACTCTTAACAAGCTAAGATACCAAAGACCTAAATAATATTGGAAAAGCATAGGATAGTAGCCCATATTTTCCCATACTATAGGTTTCCAATATATGGCTTGGCTTTCACCCATCTTATTAAAGCTGAAAAGAAAGGAATGTACCATACCTCAAGTAACGAAGGTGATAATGTTAGATCTTTCACGGTATGAAGTGCTCTCAACAATTTCATTATATTTTGAGCATATAATTGTTTCACCTCTACAGAAAGCGTTGAATATGTTACTGATGTTTCATCTTCTTCTTCGTCTTCTACCATCAAGTGAATATCAGCAGTGACTAGAGAAGAAAGGTTCTCTAGAGCATAGTCATGTGACATGTAACTTTTGCAAATGAAGGATGTGAGATTTGGAGCATATAACTTGAGAGTCTTAACCACACTATCTTCTGAATCATAATATTCATATTCTAACTTAAAATGCTTAAGTTTAAGAGTAGAAATGTTATTGAGATTTAGACGACAGTCTTTTATGATCAACGATTCTAGAACTGGACAGCTTGAGAAGAGCATATCAGTAAATTTTTCATCATAAATTGAAACTCCACATAGCTCCAAAGATTTGAGCATAGGTAAATCCATTGATTTAGGTGGAATAAACTCCGACTCGGACATATCACCCAAACTCAACTCCAACTTTGTCAACGACTTACAAGTAAAGAGGGAGGGAGGAAACTGAAACGTTTGATATTCCCATAAAGAGACCCTAAGTAATAGCTCTTGAACATTACGTCTTACAGCAGCAAGGATCCATGTATTAACACGACTAGTACTATCATAATCTGCATCTTCGGTGCCAAAAAAATGAAGATTAAACCTCTGTATATCAGAACTGTCACGAAGCATGAGTACCCTGTCCACAAAATCTATAAAGGCCTCGACATTAGTATATCTTGTTTCAGGTAATTGAAGTAGATTGGAGTCGAAATTTAGAGTGGGGATAGAGGTCCAGAGATACCTCCATCTTCTTGACAAAACGCTGGTTTGGACTGCGTAATTCATGTCAATGAAAGAGAGGATTTGATGAATGAGGGTGTCGGGTAAATTGCTGATTCTGTCTTCTTCATTATTAGAAAATGGTGAACTTCTTGTTTCCATGGTTTGTGGGGGCAAATTGCTTGCTTATTCCGTGAGATTGAGAAGGTGGAATATTAAATTTATTTGCTCGAGCTGAAGAGAAGTAAGAGTAACCTATGGATTCATATGAAATAAATCAACTACTGATGTTCAGAGTTCAGAATTACTGAGAAAACAGGAAAGGCCAAACAAAACCTAATAGCAGTAAATGGTAAATAAACTCTACATTCTTACAAACCTAAATGAATAGGAGGTTTGAATGCAAACTCAGAAAGAGAGATACCTGAGAAGATCAAGTTCAGGGTACTCTAATGGCGGAGGGATAGCTGCGTCGGATGACTCTTGATTTTTAGAGTCGAGGAGGTTTGAATGCAAACTCCGCCATAACCTCGGGTTTCAGTCTTTAAAGCAAGTTGGTTCTACAATAAAGCTTTTTCTTTTTAATCAGATGCTTATGTGGCAGCATGGGACCCACTACTTTTCCCCACCAAAAAGTATTATGAAGGGGTTTCCAATTTATGTGGCAGTGGGACCTAGCATTTCACATAAGAGCCGGGCATTTATTTTAGGGTACTGTTAAGGGAGTTCCTCAAAATGTTTAGGGGATGGACAAGTTAAATGAGCTTTTAGTCTAAAATTTCTCATTCAAATTATTAGTTATTTTTACTAAGGGGGTGGTGCGGCTGCAAACTAACTTAAGACCAACTTTTCTTCACCCCANAATTTTTGCTTCAAATAGAAGCAACTTTTTTGCTTCTAGAAGTCACTTACTGAAAGTGTTACCATATAAACTTTTTTACTTTTTGACTTATATAAGTCAAAAAGCAACTTCTTAAGTGGTTGCCAAACACCCTCTTAGAATGTGCCAATTTTTCGATGATGATAATGATCTATATTATAAAGATATATAACATCTATCACCCGAAATCAGCCCTAGAATAAAATTTAAGTGGGCATGCACTATAAATCACACTGTAAAATGTAAATACATGCAACAAGATATAGTCATTGAGGGATTCCACATAGTATTACTCTTTTCTGAATAAGAACATATGAGAAGGGTACTGTTAAGGGAGTTCCTCAAAATGTTTAGGGGATGGACAAGTTAAATGAGCTTTTAGTCTAAAATTTCTCATTCAAATTATTAGTTATTTTTACTAAGGGGGTGGTGCGGCTGCAAACTAACTTAAGACCAACTTTTCTTCACCCCACTAAAATTAAATAATACACTCCTTCCCTACCAACATCATCTTCACCACTCCTCCATCGCCG
>MVGT01000735.1:11205-51890 GCA_002174775.1 Macleaya cordata
TTTGGGGTACGGGGCGTTACAGGTGGTATCAGAGCATTGTTAGCTCTGAGTAGACCCAATAACAAGATAAAAGCTACCAAGAGTAGGAAAACATTTTAAAAGCTAAAAGCTTTAAGGAACTAAAAGTCACCAAAATATAAAAACTTTAGTATTGTACTCTGATATTTTGTTGATTTAAATGCTTTCAATCGGTTTATGTTATTTAATGGTTTTACAAGTTTTAGTGGAATATGAGGCTAAACTCGTTATTTACATGACTTTTTGCAGTGAACGATGCCGAGGGGGAGACCTAGACGACAACCGCCACCTCCATCACCGCCATCACCGCCTCATACACCTGATCCCCCGCCACAACCACAACTGCAACCCGACGAACTTGGATTAGTCAGCCTTTTACAAACGGTCAACTTGCTAGTTACCGAAGTGGCCCAGTTGAGACAAGAGGTTAGAGCGAACCAAGAAGCTCCATAAGGGGTGGTACCCCCACCACCACCACCACCTCCCCAGCCTGCTCCACCTATGGTTCGGAACCCTGGGCCACACGATGATAATGCAATTCTGAAGGACTTTAAGAGTTGGGGACCGCCTTCTTATAATGGAACACCGGATCCAGCAAGGGCCGAAAATTGGCTTAAGGACATCGAAAAGATATTCGACTTACTTAGATGCACTGATGAGCTGAAAGTTAGGATGGCCACTTATATGCTAGTTGACGATGCATGGGACAGGTAGAAAAGCACTTCGGAAGGAATGGGTCCAATCACTTGGGACGAGTTCCAGAATTTGTTCTTGGATAGGTATTTCTCTGTGGCAGTGAAGGAAAGTAAGTATTATGAGTTCATGGGTCTAAGACAGGGAAATATGACCGTGGATCAGTATGTGGCTAGGTTCACTAACTTATCTCGTTTTGCCCCTACGATTGTCAATAAGGAGGCAGACAAGATAAGGAAGTTTAGGGATGGACTGAATCCTCAGCTGTATGAGAAGCGGCCTTTGAATTCCACAGTTTCAATGAGGTTATCAGGAAGGTTCAGATGCTAGAGAGGGGGTATAAAGTACTTCAGAGAAGGCAAGAGATAGCCACACAAAAACGAGGAGCTAATCAGTTTCAACAACAAGACCAGTTTGGTGGGGACAAAAGGCAGAGGGTACAAGGCGAGTCATCCCAAGGACAGAGACAACAACCCCAATAATAGAGAGCAGCACTACAGGGTAGAGCACCACAACAACCCAATAGACCTCAAGGAAACCAAGGTCTGCAACAACCACGACCACGACAACAGCAACCGAGGGATGATGGTAGGGTTCAATGTTGGGATTGTGGGGAAAGAGGGCACGTGAAGCGAAATTGCCCTAGGGGCAATCGACAACAGACAGGTGGAGTTACTCAGGGATGCATGTTTGCCATATCGCAGGATAATGCATGGGTTTCCGACGACGTGATTGAAGGTAGGATCTTGTTATATGATGTATGGGTGCATGTACTAATTGACTCTGGTTCTACTCTATCAATCGTTGCTACCAGGCTGGTGAATACCCTAAACCTTCCAGTTTCTACCAGTGGGAGGTTTTTGGAACTAGCAACACCTATAGGAAAGTGTTCAGTGCCACATAAAGTTTGTAGAGACTGCATGATTCGAGTGGGTGAAGTAGAGTTGAACGTAAGCTTGACACTGTTTGACATTAGAGAATTCGATATGATTTTGGGAATGGATTGGCTGTCGGCACATCACGCACACATTGACTATTATGCTAAGGTAGTGACCCTTAAAATCCCTGGACAACCTATCGTAAAGTTTAGAGGACAGAAGCATCGAATTCCTTTGAACGGTTTAGAGTTTGATCCAATTAACAGGAGTGAGGTCAAAATGTTCACTATTTTTGGGGAAGAGACACGCGAGTTACCTGCACTCGAGACCATACCTATAGTCTCTGAATTCGTGGATGTCTTCCCTGAGGACCTACCTGGGTTACCACCTCATAGAGCAATAGAGTTTTCTATTGATGTCATGCCAGGTATAGCGCCCATCTCTCTGGCGACTTACAGGATGGCCCCAATAGAACTGAAGGAGTTGAAGATTCAACTTCAGGAATTGGAGAATCAGGGTTTTATCAGGAAGAGTTCCTCACCTTGGGGAGCCCCCGTACTGTTTGTAAAGAAGAAGGACGGTACACTTCGCCTGTGTATCGACTATCGAAAGTTAAATCAGGTGACCGTCAAGAACAAGTATCCTCTCCCTAGAATTGACGACTTATTTGACCAACTTAAGGGTGCCCAGTACTTTTCAAAAATCGACCTTCGGTCTGGGTATCATCAGTTAAGGATCAAGGAGAGTGACATTCCTAAGACAGCCTTCAGGACGCGGTATGGGCTCTATGAATACTTGGTGATGCCTTTTGGGCTCACTAATGCCCCCGCCGCTTTCATGGATTTGATGAATGGAGTGTTCAGGGAATTCTTGGATCAGTTTGTAGTTGTCTTTATCGATGACATTCTGATCTATTCTAAAACTTTGGAAGAGCATGAGGAACACCTAAGAATCACGCTGCAAACACTTAGGAAACATCGGTTGTTTGCTAAATTCTCCAAGTGTGAATTTTGGCTCAGGGAAGTGAAGTTCCTTGGACATGTTATATCGCCTGAGGGTGTTTCCGTGGATCCCTCTAAGGTTGAAGCAATTGTTAACTGGTCTAGGCCGACTTCAGTGACTGAGATTCGAAGTTTCCTAGGGCTAGCCGGTTACTATCGCAGGTTCGTGGAAGGGTTCTCAAAAATTGCAGCTCCGTTAACCAAGCTCACACAGAAAGGAGTACCATTTGTATGGTCGATTGAGTGTGAGAGGTCCTTCCAAGATTTAAAGAAGAGGTTGACTTCGGCACCAATACTTATAGTGCCAACACCTGGTGCCGGCTATATCATCTTCACTGATGCATCACGTAGAGGGTTAGGCTGTGTCCTAATGCAGGGTGATCGAGTTGTCGCTTATGGATCGAGGCAGTTGAAGGTGCATGAACAGAACTACCCTACACATGACCTAGAGTTAGCTGCCGTTGTTTTTGCCTTAAAGATTTGGCGCCACTATCTTTATGGTGAAAAGTTTGAGTTGTATTCAGATCATAAAAGCCTTAAATATCTATTCTCACAGAAGGATCTGAATATGAGGCAGCGTAGATGGACAGAATTCCTTAAGGACTACGACTTTGAATTGCACTACCATCCGGGAAAAGCAAATGTAGTCGCTGATGCCTTGAGTCGGAAGAAAGAAATCCTCTTAGCTCATATGATGGTGAAGGAATGGGGTATGTCGGCATCAGCAGCCGACTATGAACTCAATTACCTCATTGAACCTCTAGAAGAGTGGTGTGGTGTTTATGCCACTTACGGGAGAATGCATCCTTCCTTGTATCCTGACATTACCGTAGCACAAGGTAGGGATAAAGATTTCGAAGGGTATAGGAAGAAGTCTGAAAATCCAAAATTTGAAGATTGGAGACAGCATGAGGATGAAAGCTTGAGATTTAGAAACAGGATTTGAGTTCCTTCTGATAACAATTTGAGAAAGACTATCCTCGATGAGGCACATAAGACTCCATATACAATTCACCCGGGTAGCACCAAGATGTACAGGGACCTACGTAGAAATTTTTGGTGGTCGGGGATGAAAAACGACATTGCGTTATATGTGAGTAGATGCCTCACCTGCCAGCAAATCAAGGCAGAACACCGAAAACAAGCTGGTAAACTTCAGTCGCTTGAGGTACCCGAGTGGAAGTGGGAACACATAACTATGGATTTCATGACCGACCTACCGAAGAGTAGAGACGGTCATGATGCTGTTTGGGTGATTGTTGATAGGCTGACGAAGTCTACCCATTTTCTTCCTGTTTCCATGACTTACACCTTAGAGAAGCTTAGTGGGTTGTACATTAAGGAGATTGTCAAATTTCGTGGAATACCAATATCTATTGTTTCAGATCGAGACCCTCGAGTTACATCTAAGTTGTGGGAGAAATTACATACTGCCTTGGGTTCAAAGCTACGCTTTAGCACTTCCAACCACCCACAAACGGATGGACAATCAGAGCGGACAATACAGATTCTGGAGGACATGTTACGGGCTTGTGTGTTAGATTTTGGAGGCAACTGTCAGAAACACTTATACCTGGCGGAGTTTGCTTATAATAACAGCTACCAGGCAAGTATCGGCATGGCCCCTTTTGAGGCCATATATAGTAGACCTTGCAGATCTCCTATTTGCTGGTCGGATGTTGGCAAAAAGGTCGTATGGGGTCCTAAGGTGATACACTAGACCACAAAAAGAATGAAATTAGTGAAAGAAAGAATGCTCAAAGCACGAAGTCGACAAAAGAGTTTTGCAGATCGTCGTAGACGACCTCTTACCTTCAGTGCAGGGGACTATGTGTTTTTGAAAGTATCCCCTAAGAAGGGCATTCGACGGTTTGGACTACGTGGGAAGTTAGCCCCAAGATATGTAGGCCCCTTCGAGGTCTTGGAGCGTATAAGCCCTATAGCTTACAGAGTTGCTCTGCCACCACATTTGGAGAAGGTTCATAATGTTTTTCATGTATCATAGTTGAGGAAGTATGAACCCGATCTGGAACACGTCATCGATTGGAATAACTTAGAGCTAGGAGAAGATGCCTCGTATGATGTTCAACCTATTCTGATTGAAGATCGCCAAGTGAAGGTGCTTAGAAATAAGGAAATTCCTCTCGTTCGGGTCCTTTGGAGGCACAATAACATCGAGGAATCTACGTGGGAGAAGGAATCCAACATGAGGAGACAATACCCTGATCTTTTCTCGGTTTGAGGTATGCCCTTTAAATTTCGAGAACGAAATTCCTTTTAAGGGGGGGATGATTGTGAAACCCTGCTAATAAAAAAAATTACTAATAATATTAATAGTAGTAATAACAATAATATAAAAAAAAAAGAAAGAAGAAAAGAAAGAAAAGAGAATAAAATAGGGAGGGATAGAGAACCGAGAGAGAGACTGGAGTAAGGGAGAGACTGTGAGAGAGAAAAGCTGAGAGAGGGATAGAGAGTGAGAGAGAGAGAGGAACCGTGAGGGAGAGAAGCCGAGAGAGAGTAAGAGATGCAGATCGAGAGAGAGAGCTGATGGAGGGAAGCAGGAGGAAGAAGAAGGAGACAACAGCAGCAGCAGCAGCTGCTGCTGTCCCTGCCGGAAGTGGAGCAGCTGCTGCTGCCGCCGGCAGCAACTGCCGACCAGCTGTAGAGAAGGAGAAGAAGAAAGAAGAAGGAGGAAGGAGGAGAAAGAAGAAGAAGAAGAAGGAAGGAAGAGGAAGAAGGATGAGAAAGGAGAAAAAGAAGAGAGGAAGAAAAGGGTGTTCCTTGGGTAAGATTTTCTCACCCATTTCACTCCCATTTCTACTGAATTTCTGAGTTAATAACTTAGGTTTTTTGTTGTTCAACATGCATGCTAGTGTAGATCTGGGTATTTTAAAGCTTAATGGTGGAAGAGGGGATGAGATGGGCTAATATTTTTGTGTTAAGATGAGAAATCAACACCCTAATATTGTAGATCTTGAAATTTTTGTGATGTAAATTGGGGTTTTTAGAAGAAAAATGAAATTTTGTTATGCATTGAAATTTTTAGATGGATGGGTTGAAGATTTGATGTGAAAATATGGGTTTTTATGATCTAATTTCCCCCATTTTGATGCATACAAGTGGAGACTTAAATTTGATGAGATTATGGTGATTTTTTTCTTTGTATAGCTTGTGAATGTTGATAGAAAAGAAATTTTATGTTCAAGAGAAATAAATTAGATGGTAGAATCTATAGTATGGAGATGATTTCCTTTAGGTTCATGCTAAAGATGGTGCTTGGTTGTGATAAATGTAAAAATCTTACATTGTTTTAGTGGATAATGATTTCTAAAAACTAGGTGAAATTGGGGATTTTGATGGTTCCAATGGAACCTTGAGTTGGGTCTAGAAATTTGATGATGATGGTGTGTGTGAAATTTTGAAGATTCATATGAAATTTAGCTTGATGATAGTGGATTATGAATCTAAGTTGTTTTAGATAGAACTAGCATGTTGAAGACTACGGGGATCAATCTTAAACTGAAGATAAGATTTATGGGATACGTTGTCTTTTTGTACTATTTTGAGGAATTCTATTTCATTAGAATAACAACGATGAGGTTCGCCTTATTTGAGGCTCTATGTGATATCCTATCATATCTTTCGGTAGAAATAGGTTGTTTTGAGACGGTTGAAGTAGTGGTACTAATCCTACCAACTGTTGAGGTTTAGAGTAGTACTCTAAGTCGTTGGTGTTTCTTGATTTTAAATTCTTATTCTTCCTCTTTTATCTATTCGATTTTTGGTTCTAAGTACTATAACCTAATTCTGTTTTTTGTTTCCTTGTCCAGTTGGTGAGCTGGGCGTTGCTGACTCTCTAGGTGAGGAGGATCAGCTCCTGTACCGCTAGAGATAGGTGGTCAATTCATCTTAATAGCACCCAACCTTTTTAAATGCATGTTTCGAACTGTTATGTATGTACTTTTGTACGCAAGGCATGGCATGAAATTTATGGATAACAACAAACTGATGTTATGAAGAAAACATTGAGAAACTGGTTTAATATGGAAATATGCATGCTTGATTTCATATCATGTTTATGAAATATTTCTCTTGAATTGTGAACAAATGCAACTTCAATTTTACTATCACGGTTTATGTGGGTGAAATGATGGTTATGTTGGAAAACCATGTTTAATATATATATTGAAAACTTTTGGAAGAGATGAAAATCTATTTTATCGAGTGTTTTTCTCGATGTGAAAACCAAACTTTGAAAATTTGACAAAAGGAATTTCTCCTGTGACCGCCTAAAGACGGTAGTGGCATCTCACTACCGGGCTTGATAGGGTTCACGACGACACGGGGAACCGTGTATGCCTTGGGTGGATTGGTGCCTGTGTTACTTCCACTCGGATTCCCGCCTGAGTGATCTGTATGTGTTGGCCGCCAGGGATCCTCACCCTTATGGGGGTGGGTGAGTTGGTGTGCCAGGTCCCGTAGACTTGGGTGCGTGGGTTGGCCTGCCAGGGATCCTCACCCTTACGGGGGTGGGTGAGTTGGCTTGGCATGGTCCGGCACCCTATGGGTGAGTGTGTTTGGCTTGCCAGGGATCCTCACTCTTACGAGGGTGGGTGAGTTGGTTTGTTATGGTCCCTCATCCTTAGGACCAGTTACACTTGTTGTATGTAGATTTTTAAAAGAGAAAAAATTTCAAAAGGGGATTTCTATAAAAAGGACTTCGATTTTCAAGAGGGTTCTTCCAAAATAGTTTTCGAACTTTAAATTAAAAGACACACAACCTATATATATACTACTATACATTATCACTAAGGTGAGCTTGTGAAAGGTTGAAGACTTTCTACAAGGATGGTGGATCATGCTTATCCGGATATGGTACACCATCTGAGACTTTGCTAGGTGTTTTTGTCTTCAGGGCGGAATGGGACGTTAGGGAGAGAGATACATCTAGGGAAGTCTGGGAAGTCACGATTACTTCCTGGTAAACCATGTTTGTTGGTGGTGTTGAGTAACTAGTTTAGCTGAGGTTCGCATGCCTGCCCGATAGGTGTTAGACACGGGGGAAGGTTGTCGGGGAACCTTCTCTGGATTAGTTGGAGGCCCTTGTCTAGTCTGCAGTCGTCAAATGTTTGCACTTGGTATTGATCTTGAAATAATTCTGACTGGGGTAACCCGGTCGTGTTCTTTGGCTATACTAGCAGAAGTACACTACTATTGTTTGTATATGTATATGCAGGATTTCTTTGATGTTTCAATCAACTATATAATATACATTGCTTTTATAAATGCTTTTGAGTTGTTATCGGATTAATCGCTGCATGTGATGATATTAGGATGCTTGATCTACCTACTGAGTTTCTCACCCAATTGTTTTCGTGGTTTTACAGTTGACGTTTGAGGGTCGAGATAGGATCCTTAGTGGTGCTGTGACGAGGTTCTTGGCGAGGGTCTCCTAGTTTTGGGTTTGATGTAGGTTTCCCTCTCTTCAGTCACAGTGGATGTCTTGCTATTATTTTATTGCTCAATTGTGAGACTGATTTTACTTTGTTTATAGGAATACAACTCCTACTTTATCTTCTCCCACTATATATATTTTGACAGGAAACAACAAACATAACTATATATTATATCACAGTTATATCCATGTTAAGTGAGAAATTTAAATGTCATAGTTATTTGTAGGTTCCTCCTGATCCTACCTCATTGGGATTTCAGTTGAGTTGAGAAAAGAAATGGGTGGCAAATTTTTAGTGCATACCCTTTTGTTTAAATTTGCTTTCGCTGCGTATTTCTTGTATGCACTATGTCTATTAGGTGACGAAAGGTCCAGTTTACAGGGGAGACTCTGCCGGATTTGACTGATGGTAATGTCCCTTATATTTGGGGTACGGGGCATTACATTATATCACAAATATATCCATGTTAAGTGGAAGAATGAATATCATAGTTATTTGCAGGTGACTTAGAGGATTGGATAATTTTAGACAATGTTGTCTTGACAGGTCCCTCCTAGTCCCATGTATTTGGGATTTCAGTTGAAGAAAAAAAAATGGGTGGCAATTTTGTGCATACCTTTAGCTTTTTGCGTCCTCTGTGTATATTTATTATATGCACTGTGTTTATCAGGTGACAAAAAGGTCCAGTTTACAGGGGAGACTCTGCCGGATTTGAGTCTCGTTGTAGACTAATGGTAATGTCCTGTGTTTTGGGGTATGGGGCGTTACATGATGACTGGCTTAGCACCCTCCATATTGAACCTTTTTAGAACCCGTTCAATATATTCAGCCTGATTAAGCATAAGGGTTTAGACCTGTCCCGGCTGATTCTCATACCGAGAATCTGTTGTGCTTCACCAAGATCTTTCATGGCAAACTGACTTGCCAATTGCGTCTTCAGATTCTTAATTGCCTGTAAGGAAGTTCCAGCAACTAACATATCGTCTACATACAATAGTAAAATGATGTAACCAGATTCAAACCTTCTGGTGTAGTAACAGTGATTTGCGTTACATCTCGAGTAGCCACTTCTATACATGAAGTTGTCGAACTTCTTGTACCACTGTCTTGGGGCCTGTTTCAAATCATACAAACTCTTTTTGAGTTTGCACACCATTTCCTCCTTGCCTGTTTCGATGAAACTAGCTGGTTGCTTCATATAAATTTCTTCATCAAGGTCACCATTAAGAAATGCAGTTTTTACATCTAACTGCTTAAGGTGGAGATCTTGTAAAGCCACTAGGCTAAGCACCACTTTGATAGTGGTCATCTTCACAACTGGAGAAAATATCTCGTTGTAGTCAATACCTAGTTTCTGCCAAAACCCCTTCACAACGAGCTTCGCCTTATAGCATGTGCCTCCATTTGCTTCGTTCTTTAGCCGATAGACCCACTTATTCTCTAACGCCTTTTTGCCTTTCGGCAACTTTGCTAATACCAAAGTATCATTCTGTGAGAGTGAGTCCATCTCATCTTTCAAAGCAAGTTCCCACTTACTAAAGTCTTTGACCTGGAGCGCTTCATCAAAATGTTCCGGTTCACCACCATCTGTAGACTGTAAGCAACAGATGATCCATTATATTCATATACTTTGGATTAGGTTTAGGATTCCGTAATGATCTTCTTAGAACGAACACTGTATATATTTCAGTCTGTGTACTTGACTGATCCGGTGGAGCTGTGGGAGAAACTCCCACTGCAGTTGGAACACCTTCCTATTGCAGTTGAAGTTCCTTTTCCCGTGGAGCCTCTGCTTGTTCTTCCCCTTCCACTGTTCTACTTGTTATCCCTGTAACGTCACTCATGTCAACATACTTTGCCTTGTCGACTTGAGTTTCTGATTCATCACATTGGAGCTGTGTTGCATTCCTGTCCTTATACAATGCATTTTCTTTGAAGGTTAAATCTCTGCTTCGGATAACCTTGTGACTCTCGTAGTCCCAAAACCTGTATCCAAATGAGTCACCTCCATAGCCAATGAAGATACACTTATTTGCCTAAGGACCTATCTTTTTCCTCTCTGTAGGATTAAGATGAACATAAGCAACACATCCAAAAACTTTCAAATAAGAAAGTTTTACCATTTTGCTAGTCCAATCCTCTTCTAGAATATGCATATCCAATAGACTACTGGGTGTCCGATTAATTAGATAAGCAGTCGTCTCTGTAGCATGTGCCCAAAAAGCTTCGGGCAACCCAGATTGCAATCTCATGCATCTGGCACGCGCATTTAGCGTCCAATTCATACGCTCAGCTACCCTATTTTCCTGTGGTGTCCTTGGGAGTGTTTTCTCCAAACGTATCCCACTAGTAGGACATAGCTGTAAGAATTCTTTTTTATCATACTCACCACCATTATCTGACCTTAAGCATTTAAGCTTTAGACCTATTTCAGTTTCAACCAAAGCTCTCCATGTCTGAAACACATCAAACACGTCAGATTTATGTTTCATGAAATAAATCCATACCTTTCTCGAATGGTCATCGATTAAGTTAACGAAGTATTGAGCTCCACCTTAAGAAGTGACATCTGCTGGACCCCAAACATCTGTATGAACCAGATCCAGTTTTTCTTTCCTCAAGTTTCTACCTCTTCTGTTGAAACTAACCCGCTTTTGCTTTCCAAGAATACAATCTTCACAAAAGCTCATCTCAACTGATTTTACCTTCGGTAAATGACCATCTTTATGCAGAATCTTCACATTCTTCTCACTGATTTGTTCCAGTCTTCTATGCCAAAAGCCGACGTCCTCCCCACAACTAGCCACTGCTAAAGTAAGTCCTTTTGAAGCCCGGTAGAGAGTACCATACCTTTGTCCTCGAGCTAACACCATAACTCCCTTTGTCACTTTCTAATTGTTTTTAGAAAAGTGAACATCACAGTCATCATCACAAACTTGGCCTACAGAAACCAAGTTTCTTTTCAGATTTGGAACATGTCGGACATTTTTCAGCTTCCACGTTGAACCGTTGGCTTTCACGTTCACATTACCTTTACCGATGATATCACATGCTTCACTATCACCAAGGAAGACTTGGCCGAAGTACCCTTCCTTGTAAGAGGTCATGATCCTCTTATTACCTGTAGCGTGGAAAGAAGCTCCCGAGTCTACTATCCAAGACTCCTCTATGCTATCCTCGGAGAGTAAAAGGAAACTCTCGATAATCACATTATTGTCATTCACCATGACTTTTACTTCGTCATCTGCGGCTGCAACCACATTGACCTCCTTCTGTTGATCACCGTTGTTTCCACCATTTTTAGCACCTTTTCTGTCTGGACAGTCTTTCTTCAAGTGTCATTCCTTGTTGCACGTCCAACACACACCTCTAGATTTAGATTTTGATCTCCACCTAGATTTCCCTCTAGATTTGCCTCTAGATTTATCTGAATTGTTGTTAAAATTCCTACCTCTATCATATTGCATGCTCAAAGCAGAGCCTGAAGAAGAGCTAGAAGTGGTATACCCTCGTTCTAGTCTCCTATCTTCTTCACAAAGTATCATAGCCGTTACATTTTCCAAATTTAATTTTTCATTCCCCGCCGAGTTGCTGATAGACGTGACAACCGTATCCCAACTCGTTGGTAATGAAGACAATAACCTTAAAGCTTTGACTTCATCCGAAAATGTAATATCAATCTTGGATAATTGTTAAATAATTGATTTGAACCTTCCAAGGTGAACTGATACTGTCTCGCCTTCATTCATTCTTAAATTAAATAATTGTTCGCATAACATAATTTTACCTGAAGCTGACGACTTTTGATATAGCCTCTCCAAAGTGTCCATTAAGTCTTTTGATGTAGAAATTTCATCTACATTGTTGTACATTTCCTCCGTAAGGCACCTACGGATCACGCCCACACACTTGCGATCAAGAATAGACAATTCTTCATCATCGAGTTTTCCCTTCTTTTCCACTCCACGTAATGGAGCGTGAAGATCTCTCTCATATAGATAGTCCTCCATCTGTGACTTCCAAAATGAGAAATTTTTGCCGTTGAAAACTCGAACCCTTGCAACGTTGTCTGATTTATCATCCATGACTCCCACGTCGATGTTTACCACTTGCGATGAATAATACCGTATGAACAGTACCACTATTTATGATTTTACTATTCATGTGAATTGTTACTGTATTCACTATTCGTGGCTGAATTTGCACCGTATGAATAGTACCACTATTCACGTATTCACTATTCACGAATGAATAGTACCTGCTGCTCTGATACCAGTTGTTGAGAAAATATACCCTTGTCGTAGGTGATCAATCTACTTAGAGTTTTCTCTCGATTGCGGAATGCAGGATCTTGGAAGTAAATGAATAAATAAATAAATAACACTCACGAAGCAAATAAAGAAGAAATAACTCACATGACACGCAAGATTTATAGAGGTTCGGAGCTAGTCCTACGTCCTCTTTGAGCCATACCAAACCAATCTACTACCTCTCTTCTCACAAGAGATTACACTCCAGAGACTATCTCAAGAGAGATTACTTCTCTCTCTATCTCTTCTCTCTCTCTCTCTCTCTTAGCTTATAACTTTCTCTGTACTAAATAATGAAGAGGAGCTGCTCCTTTATATAGACATGCAAAAGGAATCAGCTCCACCAACTATGGTTGGTGGCTGCTCCTTTTGTTGACAAAGGAGTATAAAGATGGTTGCTCCTCCTTTATTGACTAAAGGAGTTGTACACAATTCTAAAGATTACAGCTTCTAGATAGAAGCTATAGGTGGAGGTTTATTAGCCTCCACCACTTAACAGATCTGTCTCTAATGTTGTTCAACCAAGTTTGGGAACTAATTGCAGTGCACCCAAACGTAGCTAACTTAGTTACAATATCATCATGGTCACGTCTTTCATAATTACATAAAAAACTTTTAAACTTCGAAGACAAAAACTTGGCTTCAAAAAGGGGGTCCAGCACTTATCCACCCTGAGTTGTTACCATTTCCTTCTAGATAGCTCAAAACAGTCTTAGCATGACCTTTCAAAATAATGTTCATATAGCCAAGACTTTGCACCCATTTGATCGCTTGAAGGGCCCCATTAGCCATAAGTTCATCTGGAGAGCTGCATCAAAAAGGAATGCATCTTGTTCCTTGCGTGGTTCCTACAAAATCACTAATAGATAGACCAATATACCAGATGAAGCATTTGGAGCTACAAAAAACCCATCCATGATTTGCTGGTCAATAGGGAGATGAATCACAACCTGAGACTTAGTACTTTGTAAGAGATTCAATCTATTTTGGTTAACCTGTTGACACTCTCAACATACCTGATGACCTTCCTAGCTATATCCTCTGGATTTTGGATTTTGTTTTTGAAAAACATACTCACATCTAGCTTTTCAAGTGAACCAGGTGACAATAGCACACAAATCAGGCCAATCTATTAAGTCAGATGACCATCTGTTATTAGATTCAAACCAAGATTTAACCCATTTAGTATAAGAGTTGTAATCAGTATAACGAAATCTAATAGAAACAGGCAGAGAAAACCATACAGCACGAATAAATTCACATTCCAAAAAAATATGGTAAACTGTTTCAACCTTTTGTTTGCACATAGGACAAGTATCATCAATGTCATTAATAAAAAAGTGCTAGTTTACCATTCAAAGAAAGAATACAATGCAAGCATTTAAATCCTAGGCATAATATTGAGAGACCAAACTAGCTTCCACAAAGGGTTATTGGTATTAGAAGATGGAGTATAAGTGAGGGCCTTGTACAAGGATTTAACAATGAAAACCCCTGAGTTGGTTTCGGTCCACCTAATTCTATCAGAACCTCCATTTTTTGGGATTCTAATCCCAAAAATGCAGTTAACAATGTTAGAGTTAAAATATTCTGCAAAAGAGTAAGGCCCCATTTGGTTTGTGATTCCAAAACAGTGATTGAAAAATAAGATACAATTGAAAATTTAAGTTATATTTTTAGTATTTTGAAAATTTGAAGACATGTTTGGTATTATATTTTAGAAACTATTATCAAATTATAAAAATTGAAAATATATTTGGTAGTAATATTTAAGAAAAATGAAAACTATACTAGTCTAAAATATCCTTTTTATAATAATTTACACATAATAATTAATCAATTATAATTTATAAAAAAACATTAATGAGATTACAAAGTAGAGAAAGCTGGTGAGAGATGGAGAGACAGGAAATAGAGAGAGAGAGAGAGAGAGAGAGAGAGAGAGAGAGAGAGTTGGAGAGACAAGAGAGAGAAATCAAGAGAGTCTCAGATCTACAGAGAGAGATGAGTTGATGGAGAAACAGGAGAAAGAAATCAGTAGAGTCTCAGATCTACAGAGAGAGAGAGAGATGAGTTTTTTTAGAGAGATATTCCAGAGAGAGAAGAGAGATTGAGAGAGAGAAGAGGGAGATCTAGAGAGAGAAGAGAGATCTAATTCACAGAAAAATAGATTTTGAGATATATCCAAAGTGAGAAGAGAGAGAAAGGAGAGAGATCCGAAGAAAAAGATAGGAGTTATTGAAAGATCAAGCACAAAAAACATAAAAAACGGCTTTTTTGTTTTCAATTTTTGTATTGATTTTGATTTTGTGTTTACAAAACTTGTTTTTCAAAACAAACTCACCAAACGCATTTTTTTAAAATTTTTTGTATTTTGTGTTTTTAAAAACATAAAACTGTATTTGAATCACGAACCAAACGGGCCTAAGGTTTTAAACAGTACCATTCTCAATTTGATACGGTAGATCTTGTGGGTCCATGTGAAGAGTCCATCTAGGACTAGATGTTTTATTTATTTAGTAGTTTTTTAATTTATATTTCTTGTTTTATTAGGAAACTTAATTTGTTAGAGAGTTTTAGTAGGTTTCTAATTCTTAGAAATAGAGTTTGACTGAAAAAGGTTAATAGCTAGGATTGAAGGCTATAAAAGTGCCTTAATTTATTGTAATCTTTAGCTTGGAGCTCACTTTTATTATTGAAGAATTGGCTTTTGCCACAGTTATTATTTGATACTTTGTTATCGTTTCGTACTTTTCCTCCTGGATTGGAGTTGTTCTTTAATTTTCTCTTGGATTAGAGATTGTTATTGAATGGTTACTTTACCGGAGTTATTATTTAATTTTCTCCTTTTTTTCCTCTTTTTTTTGTGTACAAGCCCTAAGATTTTTACTAATTTTTTTAATACTCCTCAATTGATCAATCTGCAACTCTTTTCTGAAACGGTGGTGATGGCGTGTACGATGATAGCGATTGCAGTTGATGGTTGATGACGATGGTGATAATGGATGGTGGATGGTGATGATGCTACGATCCAGGCAAAATCAAGGCTCGGGATAGGTAACTTAGCTAGGCGTATTTGGGCTCTAATACCACCTAATATGGCGCGTGCAGAAGCGGTTAAACGAACCAGGCGGAGAATCCACTCCGGTAAAGTAACCATTCAATAACAGTCTCTAATCCAAGAAAAAATTAAAGAACAACTCCAATCCAGGAGAAAAAGTACGAAACGATAACAAAGTATTAAATAATAACTGTGGCAAAAGTCAATTCTTCAATAATAAAAGTGAGCTCCAAGCTAAAGATTACAATAAATTAAGGCACTATTTATAACCTTCAATCCTAGCTATTAACCTTTTTCAATCAAACTCTATTTCTAAAAATTAGAAACCTACTAAAACTCTCTAACAAATTAAGTTTCCTAATAAAACAAGAAATATAAATTAAAGAAACTACTAAATAAATAAAACATCTAGTCCTAGATGGACTCTTCAGATGGACCCACAAGATCCACCGTATCAGGCTCCCCCACTGCGACAAAACTCGTCCCGAGTTCTTGCTGATGAGGACAATCAGTAGAAATGAACCTGATATTTCCTTTCTCGGAGCTTCCTTGAGAAAGCTCGCCCTGGAATTGTGCATCGGAATCATAAGACTTTTAGAATGCAATAAAGAAATAAAACTGACACGAACTTGTTTTCTATGGTTGCAACATCTTAACTTTTGTTTCCTTTTGGTTCCACGAAAGGACTTGAGAGAATCTAAAATCAAGCAATTGGAAACCACAAGCTTCCATGAAGACTGTCCAATTAAGTCCCGCAGATAACCATGTGAAACCAATGAATATTCGCAAAAGCACGCAAAAGGATCTTTATATGGATCTAAATCAAGTGGTATGACAATGATCTCTTGTGACTCATCTGCTTCCTCCTTAGATTCGACATGCTTCATCTCTTGACCTAAGTTTCTTTCCCCATAATCAACAATCAGATTAACTGCTATAACGTCCTCTTGTGGAAGAAATGCAATCCGCATTATCTTCTTAAATATAGGCCAATCATCAATTACAGCATTTCCTTTGTCAAGTCGATTCTACTGCATGGCATTAAGACCTTTATAAATTTCTTTTGAAAGATGTTGTTCCACTATGAACACCTTGTCTTCATCACAAATCTGGTTATTCCATAAAAGTTTTTCAATCTTTTCAAGCCAAAAATCAATATGATATTGGCAATCAAAGAGTGGAACTTTAGATTGCTTGTGAACTTGCACTCCTTGATGTCGTTCTCTAATATATTGTCGCCTATCTCGATGTTCATCCCAATGTAGACGTGGTTTAGAGATAAATTGAGCAAAGACTTGAACATCTTCATCATCCACGTTATCATATGCTTTGCGACAATCATTAAGATCTTCAATTTCATTGGTCATTGTACACACTGAAAGTGCAACTGTTGGGATAGTAAAAGCTGATGGGCTTAGGAGTTAATTAAACGAATGGGCCTATAGGTTGTGGGTTTAAATATTTGGAACAAAGGTTAAAGCGAGTAGTAGGCTTGGGTTTGAGTAAAGGGACTTAAATATCCTAACGGCTAAGGTGTAGTTTTAATAGAAAGGTATGATGGGTTATATGCTGTTGGGTTTAGGTAATTAATTAAAGATGGGCTTGAGTTAGGTAGAATGGACCTAAGGAATTAATGAACTTAAGTGAGGAAGATGAGTTAGGATTGTTAGGGTCTGCTGGGCTAGATTTTAGTGAGAATGGTGACCCACTCACTTAAATCTAATGGGGTGGGTAACCTACACCCTCAACTTCTTCTTTGCTTAACGAAACAGAGAACTAGGTTTCTAAAAATTTCTTACCGTGAGAAGCAATCACCACAGATCTGATGCGATGAAGACTGAATTGTCGGTGACGAGCTTTTCCTACTTCGACCTAACTTCTCTCTTTTTCCCTTCTCTGTATTTTTTTTCCGAAGAACAAACCCTCTGCAAATTTCTGTGTAGATGTTATTGGTTTTATATGTTTCAAAATAATTTAAAATAAAGTTAAATAAATTTTAAATACATTTATTAAACAAACGTGCATGAATATGTTTTAAATGAATTTAATAAAATGCATGTTCACAATTCAAATGCATGTACTTTATTTAAAATACCGCACAAGTTAATATGCATGAAGGTTTTAATGGAGTTAATTAAACTTTTAATTAGTTAATTAAATGAGCTTTTAAATGTGGATGAGTTCATCGAGGTATTTCTTTACCTATAAATAGAGGTATTCTCTACTTTGGTTAATCATCAAAAAAACCTTCAGTGCATTTACTTAAAGTATTTTGAGTTCTTCATTAATTGGGCATTTTGTAAAGAGACAAGTGTTGCACCCAATAGAGGATCGTGCAAATCTTCTATAGTTGGAACGAGTCCAGGCTTGGTTGAATCCCGGAGATAGGGTTGCTAGAATCCCTTGCACTTTGTGGGAGGCTTCGACTATCTTCAAGAAGCGTTTTACGCGCCTCCTTGCCAAAGATTCGAGTTTTATTTAGCCATTTTCTAAAAAGAAAATTCATTTTCTTATAATATTTACAGCAATTTGAAGATAAGTCTTTCTCCCGAATGGCTACTGTAAACTCCTTTAGCGTTGTTTCTAATATTTCACCATTTGGAATGGTAGCTTCCGAATCAAGTCGATTTGATGGAAAGAACTTCAACCGATGGGTTTACAACATGGAGTTTTTCCTTAAACAAGCCAAATTATTTGACGTTCTCTCCACCGATTGTCCAGTTGTTACAAGTGATGGAACTGAGCAAAAAATTGCTGATCAAACTGTTGCTTTGCAAAAATGGAAAGATGATGATGCTTTTTGTCGTCATCACATTTTGAACTCACTTTCTGATTCTCTCTTTAACCAATTCTCAAAGAAGACGAAGACTGCTCGTGAACTTTGGGAGATGATCAAAACCGTTTATCTAACAGATGAATCGGTCACTAAAAAGTTTCAAGTTAGGAACTACATTGAGTTCAAAATGGTTGATGATCAACCAATTCTTAATCAAGTGAAGGAGATACAAGAAATTGTTGATAAGACTACTGTCGCGGGGATGACAATTGATGAGAATTTTCATGTAAGTGTTATCATCTCAAAGCTTCCACCTTCTTGGAAAGAATACAAAAATAAGTTGATGCACAAGAAAGAAGATATGCCTCTTGATCAACTCCTACACCATCTTCGTGTAGAAGAAGAATCAAGAAGTAGAGATAAAAATGATGATATGATTGCCAAAGCCCATATCATTGAAGGAGTAAAGAACTTGCCTATTTTCGAGAAGAAGATTGGACCAAAGAAGAAGAATTTTAAAAAGAGTTCATCGGCTGGTACTAATAAAGTTACCAGTCATAAGAAAAGAAATGGTTGCTATGTATGTGGCAAGCTGATCATTTCGCCAAAGACTGCAGAAAAAGGAAGAACATACAAAGCGAGAAGAATGACAATAAAGATGAAAATCTAGTGGCAGTGATTTCTGAAGTCAACATGGTTGGAGGAGATGTTGAATGGTGGATTGACACTGGAGCTACTCGTCACGTCTGCAGTGACAAGAACATATTTGTCACCTATGATCTGGTAGGTGATGGTGTCAACATGTATATGGGAAATTCCTCTTCCTCTAAGGTTGTTGGCATAGGATCAGTAGAACTCAATTTTACCTCAGGTAAAACGATTCTTCTCCAGAATGTTCTGCATGTGCCTGACATTCGTAAGAATTTAGTTTCTGGAAGTCTTCTTAGCGCTTATGGCTACAAAATGGTGTTTGAGGCTGATAAGCTTGTCATAACTAAGAACGGAGTCTTCATTGGAAAAGGTTATGTTATATCTGGTATGTTCAAACTAAATACCATGAATAAGAATATTATTTCTGCTTATATCGTTGACTCTATTAACTTGTGGCATGGGAGACTCGGACATGTTAATTTTAAGTCTATCAAAACTATGGCTTCACGAGGGATCATTCTGAATCACAATACTGACATACCGGAGCAGAGTGTCTCATGCAGCAAGTGTAAGATCACTCGGACATCTTTTAAGAGTGTTCATAGATTATCTGATGTACTCGATCTAATCCATACAGACATCTGTGGGATGACTGGTGTTCAGACAAGAGATGAAAAATGGTATTTTATTACATTCATCGACGACGCATCCAGGTACACATTTGTTTATCTCATTCGGTCTAAGGATGAAGCTTTTGAAAAATTTAAGCTATATAAAGCCGAAGTAGAAAACTTACATGGTACTCAGATTAAGACATTGAGGTCTGACCGAGGTGGTGAATACCAGGACACAGAACTAGCTAAATTTTGTGAAGAGTTCGGTATTCATCACCAGACTTCGGCTCCCAAAGCACTAGAACAGAATGGTATTGCAGAAAGAAAGAACAGAACCCTCACAGAAGCTACTAATGCTATGTTATATAGCTCAGGTGCTCCCTCAAACCTTTGGGGTGAAGCACTCCTTTCTGCATGTCATATTTTGAATCGTGTACCTCATAAAGCAATTAACCAAACTCCATATAAAGTATGGAAAGGGAGGAAACCAAACTTAAGTTATCTCAAAGTTTGGGGATGCTTTGCACAAGTGAATTTAGCAATGCAACATACTCCAAAGGTTGGACCCAAAGGAACTGACTGTGCTTTTATCGGTAATTCCATGACCAGTAAAGCATATAGGTTTCTTAATCTTGAAACTCCACCACCACATACTATTATTGAGTCAATCAATGTAGATTTCTTCGAACAAATTTTTCCATTTAGAAGAAATCTAGAAACAGTGGGGGTAGAGTTGTCAAGTTCTCAAAAGAGAAAGGATCCTGAAGTTTCTGAGGCTGAAGAACTTCGAAGAAGTGTCAGAACTCGGATACCAAAAACTTTTGGATCTGATTTTGTCTGCCTGATCGAGAAGGATCCCACTTCCTTTACTGAAGCTATGAGTTCTAATGATGCTCAATTTTGGAAAGAAGCAATTGATAATGAGATGCATTCAATTATGTCTAATTTTACTTGGACATTAGTAGATCTTCCACTAGGATGTAAAACTATTGGATGTAAATGGATTTTTAGGAAGAAACTTAAGGCAGACGGTACAATAGACAAGTATAAGGCACGACTAGTTGCTCAGGGGTTCAAACAACGAGAAGGTTTCGATTATTTCGATACTTATGCCCCAGTTGCTAGAATCACCACAATTAGGATGATGATTGCTTTGGCTGCTATAAAAAATTTTATAATCCACCAAATGGATGTCAAGACAGCGTTTTTAAATGGAGATCTTGAAGAAGAAATCTATATGAATTAGCCAAAAGGATTTGTTCTTCCGGGAAATGAGAAAAAAGTTTGTAAATTGCTAAAGTCCTTATATGGACTAAAGCAAGCACCAAAACAATGGCATGAAAAGTTTAAACAAACTTTACTGGAAGATGGTTATGAAATCAACAGTGGTGATTCCTACGTTTACAACAAATTTGTTGGAAACTGTGGAGTTATAATCTGTCTTTATGTAGATGACATGTTGATTTTTGGAACAGACATTGATAGCATTAATGGCACAAAGTGGTTTTTGTCTTCCAAATTCGACATGAAGGATTTGGGTGAAGCAGATGTCATATTGGGAATCAAAATTGTTCGTCATAGTAAAGGGATTGCCCTCACACAGGCCAATTACATTGAGAAGGTTCTCAAAAGGTTTAATCATTTTGATTGTAAACCAGCACCCACTCCATATGACTCCAGTTTGAAGATGATGAAGAACGAAGGTAAAAGTATAACTCAACTTGAGTACTCCCAATTAATTGGTAGTTTAATGTATGATATGCATTGTACTAGGCCTGACATTGCATATGCAGTGGGAAAGTTGAGCAGGTTCACCAGTAATCCAGGACAAATGCATTGGGATGCGTTGAAAAGAGTTCTTAGATACCTTAAGGGTACAACGAACTATGGATTACACTATGGAAATTTTCCGACTGTACTTGAAGGGTACAGTGATGCGACTTGGAATTCTGACTTAGACCAATCAAAGTCAGTGTCTGCCTGGATATTTTACCTAGGAGGAGGTGCCATCTCCTGGAAGTCTAAGAAGCTGACGGAATCAGAGTTTATTGCCCTCTCATCTGCAAGAGAGGAAGCTGAGTGGCTCCGATCAATATTGGTAGACGTACCAATTTGGAGTAAGCCAGTGCCAGCAATCATAATTTACTGTGACAATCAGGCAGCACTGATGCGGGCATATAGTGTGAACTATAACGGAAAATCCAGACAAATTAGATTGAAACACAATCATGTACGTAGTCTGGTTACTGATGGAGTGATCGCCATTCAGTATGTGAGGACCAAAGAAAACATTGCGGATCCGCTGTCCAAAGGACTTGGTCGTGACATGATAATAAATACATCGAGGGTAATGGGGCTGAAATTTTGAATTTAATTGTACTTGGGGATACCCAACCTGATGAGTTTCTCAGGTTCAATGGGAAAAACAAACCAAGATCACAATTGTATAAAAACACTACTTATATATAAAATTTCTCCATTCCTATGATGTATATGGTGTAATTCCTGTAGATAGTGGAGGTTGAGATATTTCTCTTAATGAATCTATAGATCATCTGGATTAAAGTGAATCAGGGTCACTCTTGATAGATTCACCTAACTGAGTGTGGAAATTGGTCATTTCCTATGAGATACAGGTTGTCTCTAGAGCTCTCAGTGAAACGGGATTAAGCACAGACCATATAAAGTGTTGAGCTAAATACACAATGTTCTCTGAAAGGAATGTGTGTGTGATAGGATTGACTTGTCTACACGAGTTCTTCAATTCAAGGTCCCATCCACTGAAGTTCTCTGACTAGCTTTGTTCTATTTACACTAAGTGAAGGTTTAAGTCCTCAAGACACCTTCATTTATGCACAATACTTTCCTTAATGCCCAAATTATTTTCTAAAAATTGCATATTGAAACAAGTGGGGGATTGTTGGTTTTATATGTTTCAAAATAATTTAAAATAAAATTAAATAAATTTTAAATACATTTATTAAACAAATGTGCATGAATATGTTTTAAATGAATTTAATAAAATGCATGTTCATAATTCAAATGCATGTACTTTATTTAAAATACTGCACAATTTAATATGCATGAAGGTTTTAATGGAGTTAATTAAACTTTTAATTAGTTAATTAAATGAGCTTTTAAATGTGGATGAGTTCATCGAGGTATTTCTTTACCTATAAATAGAGGTATTCTCTACTTTGGTTAATCATTGAAAAAACCTTCAGTGCATTTACTTAAAGTATTTTGAGTTCTTCATTAATTGGGCATTTTGTAAAGAGACAAGTGTTGCACCCAATAGAGGATCGTGCAAATCTTCTTTAGTTGGAACGAGTCCAGGCTTGGTTGAATCCCGGAGATAGGGTTGCTAGAATCCCTTGCACTTTGTGGGAGGCTTCGACTATCTTCAAGAAGCGTTTTACGCGCCTCCTTGCCAAAGATTCGAGTTTTATTTAGCCATTTTCTAAAAAGAAAATCCATTTTCTTATAATATTTACAACAGATGTAAGTCTGAACAAACAATCCCTTTTCTTCTTGTTGAACTGAAATACAACCTTAGCCTTCGATCTTCCAGAACCAAGAATTTTAAAAACCCAAACGAATCAGCAACCTTCTTTTTGTAGTCGAACAGAGAAATCTGTATCCCCCTTTTTTTTTTCTTTTTTTTCTCTTTTTTTGGTGTACAAGTCCTAAGATTTTTACTATTTCTGTTTTTAATACTCCTCAATCGATCAATCTGCAACTCTTTTCTGAAATGGTGGTGATGGCGTGTACGATGATAGCGATTGCAGTTGATGGTTGATGACAATGGTGATAATGGACGGTGGATGGTGATGATTCTACGAGCCAGGCCAAATCAAGGCTCGGGATAGGTAACTTCGCTAGGCGTATTTAGGTTCTGATACCACCTAATACGGTGCGTACGGAAGCGGTTTAACGAACCACGTGGAGAATCCACTCTGGTAAAGTAACCATTCAATAACAATCTCTAATCCAAGCGAAAATTAAAGAACAACTCCAATCCAGGAGGAAAAGTACGAAACGATAACAAAGTATCAAATAATAATTGTGGCAAAAGCTAATTTTTCAATAATAAAAGTGAGCTCCAAGCTAAAGATTACAATAAATTAAGGCACTATTTATAGCCTTCAATCCTAGCTATTAACCTTTTTCAATCAAACTCTATTTCTAAGAATTAGAAACCTACTAAAACTCTCTAACAAATTAAGTTTCCTAATAAAACAAGAAATATAAATTAAAGAACTACTAAATAAATAAAACATCTAGTCCTAGATGGACTCTTCAGATGGACCCATAAGATCCACTGTATCACAATTAGAAGGTCTTTAACACAATTAAGTTTGGTGACATCAAAGTTTTGAGATTTTTCCAGAAGAGGAGATATATTTGGAATCTAATTATCCCTCCATATGTTGATGTAATCCTTAGTTCTAACTTCCCAAATACAAAAATTTTTTACTTTTTGAAGACCTTTGAAAATCCCCTTCCACATTCAAGAAGAAGAAGCTTTGAGATTAGCATGAAGATGATGAGAAGAAGGAAAATATTTATTTTTTAGAATTGTAGCCCACACAGCAGAATCAGGTTATTAATCAGTCTCCACCCAACTTTTGGGATCATAGCAATGTTAAACCTATCAAAGCCCCTAAAACCCAAACCACCAAAACATCTTGGTTTGCAATAAACATCCCAATTTTTTAAAAAGAAAACGACCAAATAGTTCTTTTTCCCAAGTATTACTACAGTTTGATCCCAACTATTTTTTTTGTCTAAAATATCTTTTGGTGACTTCTTTTTTACTGTTTAGTCCTTTTTTAACAGATAACAACCTTTTAGTCTTTTGTTGAAACTCGTGTGGTGTTTTCCTTGTATGTATTATCGATTTTACCATTTCTTTTTTAATTTTTAATAGTGGACAGCTATAGAGAGAAAAAGTTTGTTATTTTTTATTTTAAATCTTTAAAATGTTATATCTTCTAAATCATAAATCAGATTTTGATAAAATTTATATTTTTAAAAAACTTTCGACGAGATCTTCAAAACCAGACCAGACAATAGTACTTTTTTCTTTTTTTCTGAAAGGCATGCAAATCCGAATTTGCATACTTTAAAGTGTTTCTAGAGTTATTGCATATATACATGGATTTCTATGCAGATTGTATTTTGCATACATATAAATGCATGTAAAACATAATTTGCATACATTTAAATGTCTTCATATTATTTTTGCATGCATATAAACGTTTGCAAAAACTATTTTGCATGTATTTAAATGTTTTTAGAGTGTGTTTGCAAGTATATAAACATTTGTAAAAACTATTATACATGTATTTTAGTGGATGCAAATTGTATTTTGCACCCATTTAAATATCTTTATAGTGTATTTACAAGCATACAAACGTTTGCAAAAACTATTTTGCATGCATTTTAGTGGATGCAAATTGCGGTTTGCATGCATATAAATGGATGCAAATTGTATATAGATCGAAAGCTAGTAATGTTGTTTTGAACCTAAATCTATATAAAAGCATTCAAAATTCCTTCATTCTTTTGTTTAAAATCATGTAAAATATTTTTAACAATATTTTATATAATTGTTTTGCAAAACACATTTTGCGTAATTATTTTGCAAAACACATTTTGCATACTTCGTAATATAATTATTTTTTTAAAGAAAAAAATATTGTTGACTGGTCTCATTTTAAAGATCTCAATTAAGATTTCCAAAAATATAATTTTTATGAAAAACTAATTTGTATTTTAAAAATTATGTCATTTTTTATTTAAAAAATAAAATAAAAAAGTTAGTTGGTAGGGTTAGTGCTTGTGTATTTATTGCTGGGGTATTTTTGTCAGCAAAATGCACATGTGTGGTTTTTTTCCTTTTTTGGACTAAACTGTCATAATACTTTTAGCTGGGACTGAACCATCATATTATCCCTCAAATAGGACTAAACCATTGTTCCCCCTTTTATAAATAGATACCCTTTTTCCTACAGATTTTTCCCACCAAAAATTTCTTTGAAGAGATGTTAACTTCTTCAAAACAACTTTTGGGATGATGAAACAACCCATTTGGTAATTGAAAATAGTACACGTGACTATTTTGACCAAAATAATTTTACTTGCAGGAGATAACAATTTTTCCTTCCAGCCATGAAGTCTAGAAGCAATTTTATCAACAATATGATCAAAATAAGCAATCTTAGATGTATTAGTGAAAAGGGAAGCCCCAAGATATTTATTATTTAATCCTATTTTTTTAGGCCGATGTTGGATCAACCCCAGTTTATTGTCAGTTCATCTCAGTGATGGGATGAATTGCATTTAAACTGGGGTGATTTATCCTTTTACGGGGAAAATTTTGTTTTATTATTTTTATTTTTTTAATGGGGTGAATAACATCTAAATAGGGGTTGATTTATAATTTTATGGAGTAGTTTAATTTTTTTTCTTGATTATTTTTTAGGCCTTTTTTTAAAGAGATACTTTAAGTGAGACAAAATACAGAGAACAGGTTCAAAAAACCAAAGCGAGAATTGGCAAAAAAATTAAAAAAAAAAGGCAAGAATGCAAAAAAGAAAACTAGTTGGAGGTTGAAGACGATGTGTCAACTAACTGAGTTGACTCAGCACCTTAACCATCCAACCTGATTCTTTTGATTTTAATTTTTTTCATAAGCCCACCAAAATTATTAATTATGTTTTTTGATATTTGGAACTGATAGGCAAAATTATTAATTATATTTTTTGATATTTTAGAGGATTGTAATATCTCAGTTCCACAATGGCTCTTCCTTGTTTGTTTTCTCTTCTTGACTTCAACGCCGAACATGCAAAGTTGCAAACACATCTAAAAAAAAAAGAAAAAGAAAAATCTCATAAAAAAACATATCTGACACAGCGCTCAAAAGGTTGATCCATAACTACCCTTTTTTTAAACCCTTAATATCCATATAATCATTATGACAAATTTGTTAGGAACATTAGGGGTAAAGAAAATCCTAGACTTTTGAAAATTAATAAGTTGACCCGAAGCTAGACCAAACGAATTAAAGATATCTAATTAAAAGGTTTCTACTTTCCAAGAGGTTAGCACGAGCGAAAATTAAGCGATCATCAACAAACAAAAGATGGGAGACTAGTGGGCTTTGTCTGATTAATACGCCAAAAAGTGTATCACTTAAAATCCCTGCACTAAGTAAGATCGTTACTGAGTATAGTAGTAAGCAAGGGTCATTCCCGCAGAAGATTGTTCCTAATTTATAAGTTATTGACACAAAACTAACTAAAACTAACTAAAGATTAAAAATAAAATTCAAAAACCTTAAACTAAATAGAAATAACTAAGATTATGTAGAAACACTAAAGACACACTAAACACGTTGCACGTAAAATTGGGGGGGCTTGGTTTCGATTTAATATGTAAACAAATTAAAGGAAACAACTAGCTAAATTAAAATCTAAGAAAAGCAGAATTTAAAAGGTTAAGTAAATATGATGAGAAATATGGTTAAGAGATCATTCGCCACCACTAAACATGATTAATAGTTAATGATTAGAATTATCTTTCACTCTCTTTCGAAATTAATAACCCTAAGACAATCACAAGCTCGATTAACTCGATTCGTCTCCACTTTGTCGTTGAGCAAAACAAGCTCTTCACTCAATCTCTTTCCATTAAACAACATAGAACAAGCTCTCTAAGTTTAATTTAATGAAAGCAATAATCCACAAAAGACATAGGTTAAATCAAGCAATAAACACGCAATCTTGGTTTATTTAACTTGAGTAATATTCCACTTGCAATCAAACGAAAATATCCCATAATCATTGACGACAATCCGCTACTTTTGTCTAGAAATCTTGACAAAACGAATCAAAACACTAAACTAGCAATCAAATAACTATCGCATTCATCTAGTTGCGCACCTAAACAAACGAGACAGCAATTCATGATATTAAAACAGTGAAATATTGACAATTCCAAAAGAGAGATGAAAAGAAAATTCTAAAATTGATTAGTTGTTAACCATGTCTAGGGTTTAGAATTTCACCCTTAACCAAAGAATTAGTCTAGCTACTCATACTTGAGAGATTAACAAATAAATTCAGCAAATAAAACTAATTAAAAAGCAAAGGAAAGAGAGGCTTTTTGAGATTTGCAAACAAATAAGTTGATGCCCATGTTTTGGGTGTTGATAGCAGCAACCTCCCTCTGTTTTGTGCTGATTTTTTGTGAAGAAAGAGCAGGGCAGCAGCACCAACGGCAGCAACGCAGCACGGCATAGCAGCACGGCACAGCAGCACAGCACAGCACGGCATAGCCCCTGGTTTGCACAAGACAGCAGCAACCTCTCTTTTGCTCTCCTTTCTCTTGCACGTGAAGAAGGCAGCAAGTAGCAGCAGTTTTTGGGTGAAGAAGAAGCAGCACAACGGCAGGGCAGCAGCGCAACAGCAGCAGCACAACGGCAGGGCAGCAGCGCAAAGGGCAGCAGGAACTGAGAAGAACGGCAGCAGCAACCTTCTCTGTGTGTGATGAAGATGAAGAACAGCAGGTTTGTCTCTCTTTCTGGTCTTTGGCATGAAGAAGAAGCAGCAGCAGCAGCTGCTGCCGTCCAAAACTCCAGCAGACAGCCCCTTACTGCAGGAACTTCCCCCCTTATTTCTAATACCCTAACCTTCTAAAAACAAATCCCTTATCCACCGACCTAATACACTCCACCTTTTTTTAAAAACCTAATTTCTAAATTAGTATATCTAGTAGGTCCCACTTACTTCGCCAAATGTTGTAACTTGTCGATTGTTACCGCATTTTAACCGCTCCACTCATATTACCTACACAACTAAAAATACACTTAATTCAAATAGAATACAATAATTAACTAACTAATGTAAATATAGAGGTAGTAAATATAATATATTTGTGCTTATCACTGATGACTTTAATCCCATGGATAAGACCTTTAGATTTAGCATTGGACAAAGCTCAAGAAAGAGCTTCCATGCATATAATAAAAAGGTAAGGGGACAAAGGGACCCCTTGTCGAAGGCCACGAAAAGGGAAAAAGAATTTCTCAAGGGATCCATTCAGTAAGACAGCAGAAGATGAAGTGTTAATGCATTGATTGATAAGATTACACCAAGTGTCAGTGAAACCCATTTTCTTTTGAATTGCAAGAAGAAAATTCCATTCAACCTTATTAAAAGCTTTAGACATGTCAATCTTAAGCCCCATCAAACCATTTTTTCTTTTCTTTTTCCCTATAGAATGAATCATCATGAGCCACAATAATATTATCAGAGATTTGTCTACCAGGAACAAAAGCAGATTGAGAAGGGGAAATGATATGACGAAGAAGAGGTTTCATCCTATTTGCAATTAATTTAGAGACCACTTTGTACACAATGTTACAGAGACTAATGGGTACAGATTATGGGCAATTCACTTTAGGGATTAAGGAGAGATAAATGTGATATTAATTTGTTTTAAAAAAATGTCCTAAAGAACCTTTGAACCATAGCAGCACGATCAATACCTACTGTATCCCAATTGTGCTAAAAAAATAAGGAGGAAAACCATCAGGGCTTGGGGATTTGAAAGAAGCCATAAATAATATTCTTAATATCATCACCAGTAGGAATAAGGGTTAACCTAGAGTTGGAATCATCATTAATGCAGCAAGGAATTAAATCCACAATTCTCTATAAAGGCGGGTTCGGGAAGAAGCCAGATGTTTTCAGCCAGATGTTGAAAACTTCAAATTAGTATCCTGTTTGGCTTTTTAAAGAGGCAAATTACTATCATGCCCTATTGTTCGCACCTCACAAGGGCTTTTATGGTATTTTCACATGTCACATTTTCCACGACCTTTTTTATTCCTCTCTACATCCTACTGTTACTCTTAAAAAATAGTATTTTAAAAACATAATTTTGCTCAAAAATCCCATTTTTGAATGCCAAATACCAAAAAACCCACAAACATTTCATAATAGCTAAAATTTCCTTATTTTTTTTTTATTTTACCATTTTATACTTTTTAAGGGATAAAATTTCGGTTTACCCCACTAGTCAATAATTTCTTTTTTTTTAATTCTACGTTTACCCTTTTTAAATTAGAGAATAATATCTTAATAAGATTCTATTCCTTAATTGGTGCTTAATTGATAATTTTGAATTAATTAGTTTCCTATTTTGTTTAAAATTATTTTTATCTTATTAATATTTTAAAGATTTTTTCTTCTATAAACTACTATATTTATTATTATTTTCTAACCTAAAAGACAAAAGAGAAAAATATTTTGATTTCACTTTTTTTTGTTAATAAAACAATGGTTTCACTAGTGCATTATGAATAAAAAAGACTATTCTCTGATTTTTTTTGTTAAAAATCATATTTGTGTTTGAGTTTTTTTTCTCCTGCAAAATATATTTTTTCTAGATCAAATTAATTTTTTTATGCATTACAATTTTTGCAATTTGTATTGATTGACTTAAAAATTTGTTGTTTGATTTTTTTGTTGTGCAAAAATAATTTTTGCCCATTTGAACGTGAAATAATGAGGACTTTTAAAGATAGAAGCGCTTTAACCACTTTCATCTTTAAATCGAAGCTTTATTGTTTACACTTCATTTGAACATTGCAAAAATTTTGCACGTGTCAATCGTTTTGCATTCGCTCTATGTTTGTTTAATTTTTGTAATTTTTCATTGACAAATTAATTTTTGCTTATGCATTATAATTTTTGCATTTTATATTACGGGAATACAAATTCCGTTGTTTCATTTTTGGTTGTGCAAAAATTGTTTTAAACTCGTTTGTTTCATTTTTTTTGCATATGCTAAAAATATTTTACACGTTTAAGTCATTTTGTACTAACTATATTTTTTGTTAATTAATTCTGGAATTTTGTATTGGCAAAAAATGAGCCATAAAATTAAGCAAATGACTTTATAAAAGTGTTGTAAACAAAGGTTATGACTATAATAGGCAGAATTTGAAAATCTTAATTAGGGAGAGAACTTAGGTTAATTTAAGTATGATCTAATTGAAAGAATATTTTTAGGAAAGATTTAATATCTTATCTAAATTAAATGCTTCAATATATCCTATTACCAAATTTAGGAGTTGGTCAAAATTAGTTTCTTCCTTATCTAATAAGAGCAAATACGTATATACATCTAATTTTGATAATTTTAGAGGTTTTGGCTATTTTGAAAAGTTCATGGAGTTTTTGGACAGGTATTTCTAAATTTTGGGTGTTTTAGTCATCCTCCGTTTTAAAAAAGGGTCAAGTTATATAGCCCCCGTTAGAGCACGGGCAGTGGAGGCATCAAAACCACAAAGCCATGAACATGTCATGGCCAGTGGGTGCATCAAAACCTCAGACTCTTCACCTGAACCACTAGTTTGGGGTATAGTTTAGGGGTTAGGGGCATCCGCAAAAGATTCACGCGACGCGAAACTTTCATGCGACAGGCCCAATTAGCGAAAATGTTACGCAACAGGTCGCGTAACATTTTCGCGACGTCGTTGAAATGGGGAAGGTTAAGGGTCTTGCGTTTTGGGTTTATGCCTCGCGTAAATGTTTCGTGGCGTGTAATATTTCCGCGATAAATGTTTGCGCCCTGCTGGTCGTACCCTACCCCTAAACCTGAAACCCAAACCAAATTTTGGTGGGTTTGAGGTGTATGACTGGCCTTGCTCTTATATAGCCCCCTTATATAATCTCCTGCCTGTAGAGCCCACATAAAATGCATCTAGGGGTTGATTTTTGGAGAAGATGTTCTCCTCACTATGTATAACATCATATTAAAAAATCAGTTCGTTCTAAAACTTATAACCCCTCAAATTAGCCCTTAAAAAATTGGTAAGTTTCTAACTTTTATTTTGGTTGTTGATTTACAAGGACTGATTTATGAGGTTAGAAGTTTTAGAACAGGCTGATTTCAGGTGAGTATGTTCTCCTCACCATGTAGATTATCCTCTCCAAAAATCAGCCCCTAGATGCATTTTATGTGGGTCCTACAAGGTGGAGGGATTATTATTGGGCTATATAAGGGGGGTTATATAACCTCACTCTTTAAAAAATGTTATTTATATCATAAATCTTTTTAATTTGATCTCTGTAGTTGCTACTCCACGTTGCAATATGGGTTAAAAGCTGCAAATTAAAATTAAGTTTTGCTAGAATAACACCAGAATTTGACACCAAAATATTACATCTGTTTTTTAAAAGTGGTATGAGAGGCTGAAATGAAATTAATATTTTTTCAACAAGTGTTATGATTGGTTTTTAATCAATAAAATAAGTACATGTAATCTTTGGTGTCAAAATCTGGTGTTCCTCAAGTAATGCCCATTAAAATTATAAACCGCCAAATGAAAAAGTCTAGAGAAAACACCCAAATCTAACGACTCAATTTAATTTAAAGATCTTAGAATATAGAATATGTTACGGTCCCTCTAATGGTCACATCAATGGTCACATCTTCTAATTTGCTAATATAGTCCGAGAATATGGTACTGTTAGAGCATCTCCAATCTTGGCATTGTGGATGCTCTTATGGTTCAAAATCTCATTTTATTTTGAAATGTATCGGCTGAATCTTATCGGCTTTTTGATATATCGAGATGAAACATTCCGGAATTCGATATACTTCGATACATTTTGATACAAACCGATACATTCTAATACGCTCCGATACTTTTAATTCAATCATTTAATTATTAAACTACTTATTTAACTAATTTTTTAAAAAAAAAATAGGAATGTATCGGAATATAGCGAAATGAATCTGAATGTATCGACATGTAATGTAATGTATCGAAGTATTCGTATCGTTTTCATGTGTTTTGTAATTTCAATGTTTCAATATTTAACGTATCGTATCGATAAATGTTTCAATTTTTCAACAGCTGATACATTCGATCGAAACGAGATTTTAAATAACCTTGGTACTGCTAGCATTACTCTAGAAATGGTTGGGTTTATGTTTTGAAACTCTAGAAATTTTAAGAATTTTGTTTAGGACCCATTTATTTGTTACACTCAACTTATTTGTGTGTTCGCATAAACATGATCTAGCTTAAAAATGATGTTATTTTCTATAAGGATGATTTGTATGACGAAAACATTACCCCTCTCTAAAAAATTATAAAATAAAAAAAAAACTCATTCCTTAGATCATCTTTAGTAAGTGTTATTGGCTAAATCCGAGTTCCTACACGAAGTTGGTTGGATTTTAGCAACATGGCTATAAATTGATTAAATTATAGAGTGATTATTTTTTTTGCCACTAATTAGTAGTGGACCCACAAAAAATGCTCTTTGTTTTTTCACCGGCAATTAGAAGCAAACCTTCAATTATATTTTAATGGATTTGAGACGCATAATTAAAAATTTACCTCTACTTATTTCTTCTTGTTATTAGAGGTGAAAAACATATAGCATTTTGTGTGGCAATAAGCCAATAAGTGGCAAAAAAAAAAAAAAAAAACAATCAACCCCTTAGATTCCAATGGTGAATTCGTGATATAGTACAACTTACTAAAAATTTGGATTTGGAATTCCAGTATACGTACACCCCCCATTTAGATACCATTCAATAGTTGTTTTTTTGTGAGAATGCTTATGCACTATGTACATCATTTTCATATAATTAAACCATTCTAAAAAATCTAACCCCCACCAAAAGTCGATGACTCTTTTCTTTTCATTTTTTGTTAAGAAAAAGACAAATGGGAATAAACTAAAATATTTCGACCGCCACCTAATTGTTATATTGCGTCTTTACCCTTTGGCTTGCATGCACTTGCCTACGAGGGTCATGCGATCTAAGGGTCGACTTACACTTGCTTGTGGGCCCATGTGGAGATGAACCAAATGCTGATCTTTTTTTCTACAAATCTTTTCATCATCTAGATCAACATCGGCCCATTAATCATCTCAAAGTGAACCTATCTAATTATTATAGTACGTGTTTACACTTTGCTTACATTAGCTTGTGGGAATTATTGGGACGATTTAAAGACCAATTTTTTGTGAAGATGATCTCCTCTAAGTAGATCAAAATGAACTTAGTGTTAAAAATAAACTCGGAGTAAGAAATACGTGTAATGCACATACAAGGTACTTGTTCTAATGGGCACCAAAAGTTTGGTGGTGGGCTCTAAGTGCTTTGACGTTTGATCTACAATCCAAAGGAAGCCCAAGGACTAGCTTGTAACTAGGGCTTGATCAGTGATACGTATAAAAGCCCAACAGAACTTGCGCATTTTGAATAGACAGTAAAACTGACGTGACTCATTGATCTTTTTTTTCTAACCAGAATGTCCGAGCCTATTAGAGCACTCCACTAATCCTAGGATATATAGTCTTGCCCTCCATGCCATACTACCGAATAAAATTTTATTGTGAGCACTCATGCCATACTACCGAATAAAATTTTATTGTTAGAGTGGCAATCTCAAAATTATAAGGTAAGAGCTTTAAACATTAAGCCAATCCCCTTGAGGTTACTCTGATTTGTTTCAACTTTACTCATATTCCACTTGTGGTTAAACGAGTTAGGGTTATGATAAAGTATTTCTGGCGACCCGTCAACCCTAGTAGGGTTAGGGTCGACCCTGGAAGGACACAATGACGTACAGTTCAGACTACAGAGAGAACAGCTGGATCACACGAGATCTTCTCTGTAAAATGAAAATCAAATCTGACGGTAACCTTACTACTTCACTTGTGTATTTATCACTCACTCTTGGGCCCACCATCACAGCCGTTCATCATGTTTTTTCCAGCTGTCCTTATTCTATCCTTAGCTGTCCTGCCTTCCTGTCCACTCTTTCCAGTATCTATAAACAAATGAAATAGCCCCTCGCCCCTCTTTCACAATTTATTTACCATACAAACCGACTCAAAAAAACGTAACGGTTAGTAACACAAATGCAGATCCGATTCATCTGAACGAATATCCGATTGAATTTGAACCCGAAACGTTTCATTCAGGGTATAAAAATAACAGTACACCAAAAAAAAACTAAAAAGAGGGAGGAATAAAGCTTTTCTCTTTTTCTCTCCCAAGAAAAGAATCCGTTTCCTTTTTTTTTAAAATATTTTTCTAATAAACAAAATTAACAAAAAAATTGGAAATACCCAAAAAATAAATTCAATTTACAGGTTTACCATGGTTATAACCATAATAAGAAAGATACCATCTAACAAATTTCTTCAACCCAGTCTGTAAATCTGTTGTAGGTTTATAATCAAATTCCCTCTGCGCTAGGCTTATGTTAGCATGAGTGAACGGTACGTCTCCGTTCCCCGGCATAT
This sequence comes from Macleaya cordata, assembly GCA_002174775.1. Taxonomy (NCBI): domain Eukaryota; kingdom Viridiplantae; phylum Streptophyta; class Magnoliopsida; order Ranunculales; family Papaveraceae; genus Macleaya; species Macleaya cordata. The sequence goes on from MVGT01000735.1 coordinate 46,017, forward strand.
CAACGACATTCTTTTTCGCTTTCATCTTCAAATGTCTTTCGAGTATCGATACCAATGTTGGTACCGTAACGGGTGAAGTGTTACCAAGGTTAAAAATACGGTATGGCGCCGGTCCTGTTTTTTTCCCTCCACTTCCAGTACTCATCCCTGACGTATCCAATGAACCCAAACAACCCTTCACAATATCATCAATATAAGTAAAATCCCTAGCTAAATCAACCCGATTTTTTCCACGATAAACCGTTATCGGTTTTCCTTGTAGGATATTTCGGGTGAATGAAAAATACGCCATATCGGGTCTTCCCCAAGGACCATAAACAGTAAAAAATCTTAACCCTGTAATGGCTAAACCGTAAATATGGTTATAAGTATGGGTAATTTCTTCACCGGCTTTTTTTGTTGCGGCATATAAACTTGCCGGTTGATCCGTACGATCCGCTTCAGAAAACGGTACTTTTTCGTTTAAACCGTACACAGAACTCGAGGAAGCCCAAACAATCGACGGCTGAGGATTGGCTGATTTACAAGCTTCTAGAAGAGTAACTAAGCCAGCAATATTGCTGTGAACATACGAACCTGGATTTTCCATGGCGTACCGTACACCAGCTTGAGCTGCTAGATGCATAACGTGAGTGAAGGCTACGACATCAAATAGTTTTGATAATAGCCGAGCATCATTTACATCACCTTCAACAATGAAGACGCCATGACTGGTTAACAGAGCTTTTCTTGCTTTTTTCAGAGAAGGGTCATAATAATTATTGAAATTATCAAGACCCACAACACCATCACCTCTTTTTTTTAGGGCAAGAGAGACATGGCTACCAACGAATCCAGCAGCTCCGGTAACTAAAACAGACATACCTCCTGATCTAGAGATTTGTGCGGAATTTCTGACTTGTTTTTCCCATTGAATTCCACCCCAAGATGCAGAGAAATAACGACTTCCTGTATCTACAAAGCTCTGAAAACTTAAATAAGAAGCTGTTAAAGCTATTAAAAACAGAGCCCATAAGAACATAGTACTTGTTGAAGCGAAACAACGGTAGAATTGACGATTCATTGTATGGGTTCTTTCGATCTTCACTTTTCCTGGTGTTGATGGGAAAAGTTCATCTTCTAATGACCTCATAATTTAGAATTCTAGGGTTTTTTTTTTCCCCTTCTCTTTTTTCTTTTTCTTTTTTTTCTCTGTGACTTTTGAGTGAGATTTGATGAAGAACAGATGCAGATGCAGATGCAGAGAGAAAAATGAGAGCTCTGGCTTATTTTTCTGCACCTGCTAAATCTAAGAAGGTAAGGTTGGGTCAATATATAATGGATTGCCGACAATTTGGCCGCGTGAACGCGTTAACGGCGTTAACTTATAAGGGTGTAATGCCTAAACAAAAAGATAATAAATGCTAGAGGAATAGTTTTTGCGTTACCCATTATTTAGTTGAAATTAGTATTACCCCCTCATACTTTTTAGATTTTGTATTACCCTTAACTCGTTAAAATTGACGGTTTTACCCCTTAGTAACCTTTCGAATAGTATTGCCCTCTTGTTCCCTTTTCATTTATACAGGTACCAACAATTGGTACCCTTTCTTTCAATGGAGTTGTAGGATTGAACCTTACGTCGTAGTATTACTATAGTTTTGTCTCGTCAAATTTATCTGTAGAAGACTTAGCATAAAAAATGAGCGTTTACGTATTCCTATTCCTAATGATCTTTTTTTGAGGGTTTACGTATTCTTATTGCCAATGATTGAATATGCAAGTTTTAGATTTTCTACGTCAGTTATACTATGCTCTTATCTTTTATGTTTTGATTGTAATTGTAATTGGACAATAACTCCGTCATTAAAAAAAATATTATACATATTTGCACTTTATATTATTACAACCAATAATTGAGATTATATGATCGATCGTTAATCTAGGTTTGATAAATTTAAAAATATAAATTAATTCTTTAAAACCCACATAATATTAAGATCAATTGTGCTCAGCGGATGAGATTTTGAGTGTTAAATGTTGAGGGGTAAAAATATTAAATTAATTTTATTTGAGATAACACCAAATTATAAAAGCATGGGTGATATACAAATTTTGAGAAACTAACAAGGGGGTAATACTAAATCATCTTAAATACAAGGACATTTTTCATAATTAAAAAGAATTTGTTAATCGTTAGTCAACGTTATTTCATAAAGTAGTCTGGTTTGGTGATCTTTGAACCGTTAGATTTTCTATAATATTTTCCATCTTAGCCATTAATTTCAGTCTGTAAAAATCAATGAATAGAAAAATGGTTCATTAAATTACCAGCCAAGTTTTACGGTTTAAGTGGGTCAAACAAGATTCGAATAAAAAATTAGTTTGCCACGTTGTACTGTACCAGAATTTTGCTATTCCAAGCAAAACATTTTCTGGCCCATAATAAACGTGGTAAAATTTCTTTAAAAAGTCAACTCCATCAACTTGGTCAATCAGGGTCTTTACTAATTTCTCACTTAAATCTCGGAAAATTTAAATTTTATACAAAAACACACCACACATTGAGTGGTACGGATTATGATAAACAAAGACTGATCTGGTTTTAGATCTATCATAGATTAGATTAGATTGAATTGGGTTGATAGTGAACCCAAGAGTAGCAAATGGATTTCATTAATTTGTACGTTTATGTTGTGTGGAGTGAAAATCGTGCACCATAATTGTAGATTTAAGGATTAGGAAGTCAAGTAAAAGAAGCTACTATATATCTATCTATACTAAATATAAAGAGAAGCCACCTTCCCAAAAACCAATTGACGGACGCCCATTAAAGTGATTTCCCAAAATACCCTTATTCACTCTAACCAAAACTTGCCATATAGATTATGGTGCATCAAACATCAACATGTATACTTTCACGGTTGCACACTAATATCGTGCGCGCGTAGTGCGCGTGCGTCAACTAGTGAAAATATATGAAAATGTAAGATAACTTTTTTCAAGAGTGTTGTTATTGAAACTTAAGTTTTTTATAGGTTGCGGCCTAAGTTTGTTTAATTTTAATTAATTTAATATAAAAATATTTTTTATTAGAGGTGGCTTTTCTTTTTATTTTTTTAAACTATTTTCAACTTATTAATAATTAAAAAAAAATTTATTAGGACTTAAAAGATTAGGTTAAAGAGATAAAGTGGAAAAATCGACTCCACCTTCAACGGATTTATTCGCTCCATCATTATTAACGAATTATTCGTTCCATCATCAACGAATTTTTCGTTGTTGATTCAGCCTTAAGCATCCGAGCATTAAATCCCTATGAAGTAGGGTTTATTTCACACAGATTTTCATAGAGGATGATTCTATTTCTAGTAAAACTCCATTAAAAAGTGAGATCTGTAAAAAAAACCCAATTGATAAGACGGTTGGTTCCTCAAATGTCGTAAATGTTCTCAATCACATCATTCGAAGGTATTGTCACAATTATTTTAATTTTTTATTGTTATTTTGTCAAAAAATGAGATCAAATTTAGGGCATACGAACAGGACTCAGCCACGCAAGGACGAGTCGTAATGCAAAGACTCACCCGCCCGAGGCTGAAACCTACCCTTAGGACTCTCTCATCCATGGGCGAGCCTTAGCATCGAGTCTCCTCCTTCCGAGGCCGAGACTTCCCAAGAAGACTCCCTCATCCACGGGCGAGAGTTAGTGTTGAGTCTCATCCACTCGTGACCGAGACCTTCTATTTTGGCTCCTTCATCCACGGACGAGTCTAAGCGTGTGCTACTGAATTTTCTCCTATTTTCGTCAACAATAATCACTTTGTTGGGTAATATTTGAATCCGTATTCACCATTACCACTGCCATATAGTCTTTGGGAACAACATACATCTGAGGAAGCTAGAACTTGGTTAAAATCGTATGAAGACAGGATCGCAAAATGGCGCAGGATTAAAAATATTGGCATAGCCAACCCGCACAATGCTATACTTTTATAGAGTTTAAAAGAATTTTTATTTTTTTGTTTTTTTGAAACATTCTAATTAGATTTACACTTTCGTTGACTATATATAGTTTTTGGATCATAAATGGTTAAGTGTTTTGCCCATCCTAAAAAAATAATTAATAATAAGTTTTTAGTTAGTAAAATATGGTTAAGGCATAGCCACAAATATTATGCCTCTGTTCCTATCTCAATTCCAATCCTATATACAAAGAAAATCCTTACACTACCTCACCTTACATGTTATATTCTTCCAATAAAAAAGAGATGGGTTGGATTCCTGTTAACTAAAATGGGCACTAATTTGTGTCATAAGTGCTTTGAGAGATGGTATAGCAAATATAGGTTACGGAGTTAGGAACTCCGAAAGCATCAAACCAGCATAATTTTGGAAGAACTACACCTCCCATATTAGGTAATTTCTTTATTCATAGAACTTAAATTGGGTCAATAAAAATTGTTTGTGAAGAGAATCATGTATCCTTAACTTCAAGTACTCCAGAATAAATTAACGAATTTATTGTCATTTATACATGAATAAATTAACGAATATAAACCATTAAAAAGAACAGGAAGAACAAAATATATTGTAATACATGAAGTTGATGACAAGTCCATCAATACTAGACACATATTTTCCATTGAACAAAAAAATACTACTTGCAGATTCATCAAGTTGATGACAAGTTCATCAATATAAGACGCATATTTTCCATCAAACAAAAAAAAAATATTACATGCAGAATATGGATTCAGGCTAAGTAAAATAATTCCCAACTGTACAAACCAACTGTCAACCACCATCACCAACACCTTCTAATTAGGGCTTCCTCTTGGTCTTTTTTGCAACCCTGGTATACCTTGGTATTGTCTTCTCGCTCGGCCCAACGTCCCTGTGATCTTCATCCTCACCCTCTAGCTCCCCGAACTCGGCTAGGTTTTGCTCAACTGCATATATGTCGATTGAGATCTGCTACAAGAAACCTCGCCCTTATAGAACTCACATGCTGGTCATCAACTCCTCGGCAGGTTCGCAAGAGGTTGGCAATTTTTTGCAGCCTTTTACTATAAGCATATGACATAATGAAAAGAAGAGTAAGAAATCTCAAAATATATTAAGAAGAATAGTTTAACTTGTTACAAACGTTATACTAATCATACATTAAAATTGAAAGACAAAAACCAAAACAAAACTTATCTAAATCAACAGCCAAATGTAATACTAACCATACATTAAAACTAAAAGACAAACCAAAACAAAACTTCTCCGAATCAGCAGCCAAAATCGATTTTAATCATACATTTTATTCTATTGTGTAATACTAATTCCAACATTTAAACACACTGTGTTGCCATGATCTATATATATATAGTTTGTTGCAAATATAAGTCGCTGGGATGCTTTGTAATTCAATCTATACATTATAAAGTTGTTGTTTCCTTTTTAATTTCATGATAGTGAAGACTGAATTTAATTTTTTTATTCAAAATATAAGTTTATTTGCATCAGTAATTCTTAAGCTCTTATAAAGTAGAGCACAATTTGGGTGAACATGAATTGTGTGGAGAGACATATATACAAAGAGTATAGTGGGAAGAAATAGACAATGACTTACAAATCTTCCAGAAGCGGGTGCGCTGGTGCTAGATTCAACTTCACGATGAATTGGCTTGATAACTTGACGGGTGGTACGAGTTGGGTTCTGCACTTGTGGGTGGGACACTGACTTATACCAAGATATATAGTCTTTAGAACACTCATAGGAAAATCTTACGGGTGTAGACCTCTATTTTCCCACGATACAATGGTTCTGCCATGTATTGAAGTGCCATATCTACTAATTGATGCTTCTTCATCTTTTTATCCATCTACATATATATATATATATAT